>JAJOZX010009993.1:0-142041 GCA_023014485.1 Bathynomus jamesi | reverse complement strand
AAATTACTCTCTTTTGAAATTAACTCTCTTTGAAATTAATCTCTTTTGAAATTAACTCTCTTTTGAAATTAACTCTCTTTTGAAATTAACTCTCTGTTACAATTAACTCTCTGTTACAATTAACTCTCTGTTACATTTAACTTCTCTTACATTTAACTCTGTTACAATTACTGTTTCACTAAAAAATGTATCACTGGTGTCTGAAATGTTCACTGTGTTTTGTGTAAATTCTGACTTGATACTCATTATTAACTGTTAATAATACTGACTTTCAAGTGTTTATAAATTACTTAAAAAACAAAATGTACTTAACAAAAGTTCTACTGGCAAAATCCTCAGAGACGTGTCCTGAAGACGTCTTGCTGGCTACTTCTTCAGGGATGAAAACTAGGCGTGGGGAACTTGGAGTCGTGACACACCGGTTCAAGGGTGGATGTTACGAACAAGAAGTCGTGACACGCCGGTCAAATGGTTTTATCCTGATAAATCTTCTTTTATAAATCTTCTTTTATAAATCTTCTTTTATAAATCTTCTTTTTAAATCTTCTTCTTATCCTAGTAAAGGGTCGCCAGCTGTTAACCCCTCCGTCTATGGCCCTGGGTTGGTTCGGATCGACGGGGGTTCTAGTTACGGAGGCAAGCAACGGATGTTTCTTCTATATACTTTTCTTCTATAACTTTCTAATTCTTTTCTCTCGCTTTAATGGGGTCGACACTCTGTTAATTCTTTTCTTTCAATAATACTCTGATACTTCTACTTTACTGACTAAATTCCTGAAGAGGACAAGGCTCGAAGGAAAAGATAAAAAAACTTTCTCTTTTTGTAGTTTACTTCTCAAAATGTACAGGTAGTGCTCTGAATTTACAGGGGTAGAGGTTCGACCTCTTTCGACCATAGCTCAGGCCGGAATCTAAAAATATTAAGGAGGCAAGGGGCCTCTGCCCCCCTCCCCGCAGCGAGGCTGCTAACCAGGGGAGTCTCTTAGCAGTGACCAAATCAGAGTCTCGTAATGAAGTGTCCTTCATTTTACAAATACATGTATAAAATATGTCTGAATGTTGGGGGATGGCAGTTGGAGGTTAAGTTTCCCCCCTTTTAAACACGATCAGGTGTTTGAAAGTTTCCAAATAAAAATAAAAACTAATCTTATTTTTTTTTGCCATGTCTTCATTTCTGAAGGCGATATTATTTCACGACTGAGTACATTTTTGTTTGGGTTTATTACAATTATGATTTCGATTATGGATTACTTCCCATTCGCTTATGATTGTCCCTTACAGTTCTATTAAAGTACATTCTTACATTATATATAAAGTCATTACATTCAATTATAGTTTCATTGAAGTACATTACAAGTTATTATTAATTAAAGTATTAGTTAATTACAATTAAACAGTTACTATAGCTTTGTTTTGTTTTTACAGTGTTTCATATTAATAGACAATTAAGATGTTAGAAATATAATACAAAGTACATGGCACACATGATATAGATTTATATACATAATATGTTATAATATGTTTAACATGTTATAAATTTGGATCAGAGCGAAAGGGGATGTTTATCTTAGAAACGTTCGGTTCTGCTGATTCGCGAATTTGAGCATTTAACTACTGTAAGCCTAATGAATGCCTTGTGATGGTTGAACGCACTTAAAAAATAATAATAAAAAAAAATATATGTGGACGTATTTTACATGTACATAATCCAATAGGTTGTGTGCGTAATATAGAGACGCGTAAAATATGGACTGATAGGTTGATAGGTATCAGTAGACAATAGGTAGGAAACAACATAACTAATGATGTATAGAGAATGAAGTTTCTTTTTCTTTTTATTATTATTATTATTATTATTATTATTATTATTAAGGAATTTACCATACATTCAATACGGAAGATGTCCAAATACTAAACACGTGATTCAGTGTTCAAGGTATGGAAAACGTGAAGAGAATTAAGTTACTTTATGACGTCATAGTTATTCACATTATGTCATACGTGCAGTATAACTGTAAGTCATTATTTGGGAGGACCTAAAAGAAACGAATTAAAGACAGAATGGGTATCAAGGACTAAGAAGCACAACTACGGGTTCCAGTCCTCTTATATGCAATGTGTATGTATAATCTAGGGTCGAGGGTGAGATGCAAGACAATCATAATTAATTATAATAACTTCTATAACAAATGGAAAATGGATACGACTAAACTATAGATATAGTAGATCGTAGGGTTGTGACACGAACAAAAAAATAGGAAGCTACAAGTAAAATTATTATCCAAACTCGCGTTAAGCGATTTTGGTTCTTATGTAAAAATGAATATTGATTATTCATTTCATTTTTACACACACATATATATATATATATTAACATTAAAATTGACCAACTGGTTAGGTTAAGTGGTTAACTGAATGCCCAGTTAGGTCAACTGAATGCCTGGTTAGGTTAATTGAATGCCCGATTAGATCAACTGTACGCCCTTGACGATCGGTTAGGTTAAGTTGTGATTTTTTCGTTAGTTTGTAATTATTTTTGTAATATTCTAGTCTTCTTTTCTGTTCCTTTTATGCTTTAAAAGTGTCACGAATGTATATAGCCTAGGTCTTTGCGCGAACTAAGAATAAAATGGCCTATAGCCTACGTCCAATTTTCAACGCAAATTATCATCAAATTTTTGAAGAAACGACAAATATTTTTTGTTTTTATTTATGTTCATAGCTGTTAAATTAAATAAATTAAATTTCTCCTATTCAAAATGTACTCATTATTAATAAAAAGTTAAAATAAGTTTAAAGAATATTAATTTCTCTCATTTCAATGGTGCCCATAGAAGGGAAAAGGTCATTTTAGTCAGTGTAACGTGACAATCTTTGCAAACATACACAATTACACATACCAGTTAATTTAAATGTACGAAATTCAAACGTTAAAGGGCTGTAACGTTTTTATTATTCATTTATCGGAAAAAAATTATATATGTTTGAAATCAGCGTAAAAAAGTACACATGATGGTAACAATTAATTTTAATTCGGATCACCTGAAGATCAGGGCCCGCAGCCTTCTTTAGTTAGCTTTATAAGACTAAGTAACGAAAATATCACGACCTAACCTAACCAATCGTCAAGGGCGTACAGTTGACCTAACGATTGGTTAGGTTAGGTCGTGATATTTTCGTTAGTTAGCCTTATAAGGCTAACTAAAGAAGGCTGGGAGCCCTGATCTTCAGGTGATCCTTTAATAGTGGTGGGCACCAAACGTGGGATCCGAATCACGCCCCACCAGCAGCACGGCGTCTTAACCACTAGGTTACCCAGAGTACCCATTTATCTACCAACCAATTTTTATTGTATGGAAGGATGAACAGCTAGGTTTTGTTGTGCGCCGCCTACCGTCATCGGGTCTCGCTCCTGGGGCTGATGAAATCGTAGTCAACGATGTTAAGCACTACACAATCGAGGCGCATATATATATATATATATATATATATATATATATATATATATGAAAATGAAAATGAAAAGGTTTATTGGCAGACTATAGTCCATATGACAAATATTATTAATACAATGACAGTTCATATAGTAAGGATAGAAATATATACAATTGATTAGAAATAATACTGTAATGTCGAAGTTAAGTGGAGCTACAGACAGACGTTTTCGTACCAAGAAGTCCATAGCTTAGAGAGTCTTTGCATTAGACTGTGTTGAGCACGTCTTGTTACCTCCGGGAAGCTCGGGACATTGCGGGTAGCAAACATTTGCGAAGCTGAGCATCTCGGGGTAATTTATGTAAGAGTCTAAAAGACCTGTTGTACAGCAAATTTAGGGTTCCGCCAGAACCTTTTTTATAATTCACCCACAGTTGCTGTCCGTATATATTACTGCAGAAAGTACGAAAGAGTGTCTTTAGCTTCACTTGTACAGAATCGAAAGTTCCTTATTGTCATATTCGCTTTAGCACACAGGCTTCGAGATTGTTTTCTTATATCCGAGTTATCACTCAAGGAGCTGGTAATAGTTTGACCCAAATACTTAAACTCTTGTACTTCCTCAATTACTTCACCATTCATTTTAAACCTTATATCAGCTGGCTGATTACAGCTTTTAGGATGAAATTGTATAACCTTAGTTTTTGTAACATTAAAAAGAATATCATGTTTTTGCGAATACACTTCGCAGACGTTTAGTAGCTGATCCAGACCTTTAACAGAGGGACTTATTAACACCATATCATCGGCATAAACTAAGTTGTTTATCCTTGTGTTATCTATACAACATCCCACTGTTGCCTCATTAAGTGAAGCAATTAATCCGTCAATATACACATTAAACAGCATAGGGGAGAGCAAGGAGCCTTGTCTCACCCAGCAAGAGGAGCCAAAACACTCGGATAGTACATTGCCCCACCTAACAGTGAAAGATTGGTGGGAATACCAAAATTTCAATAAATTTAATATGTACATGGGAACCTTCCTGTCTTCTAGTTTTGCAAATAAAATATTGTGGTTCACCCTATCATATGCCTTACTTATGTCAAGGAAACAGCTATAAATAGTTGAATTACTGTCAATGTATTTAGATATTGTTTCTTTAAGTACATAGATACACAGGTCAGTTGAGTGGGACCTTTTAAAGCCAGACTGATTAGGAGATGTCCATAAGAAATCATTTAATCGGAGTAACAAGAGTTTTTCTGGTAGTTTCGAGAAGCAGGAAGCGACAGGAATAGGCCTGTAATTATTGCTGGACAGAATGTCTCCGTACTTATTTTTGACCAGGGGCAAGATATATACCCTCATGAACTCTGCAGGGATATAGCTAAGAGCAAGCATGGCTGATAGGAGCAATGATATATGCAGACATACTACGTCATTTGTATATTTTAAGTACTCATTCGATAAGTCATCTACCCCTGACGCAGAACCAGTCTTTAACTCTTTAATTAACCTCTTTACTTCAGAAAATGATATCAAAGTATTTTCCCTTGTCCCTCCCACAATCGTTTCGCTGCAATCTATCTTAAGATTATCCCTACTCACTTTTCGTTATTGTGATGTATTGTGTGTTCCATCTGTGTACAAACTCAATTGGAATCTGAAGTTTAAATTTTTGGAAGTTAGTCGTAAATTACTTTATTTGGAAGGATAATGTCGTACTTATATTTTATTGATTGATAGAAATTGCGGAGTATACATCAAATATGATACAAACACAGGTATAGAATTTACAATGGAATACAGTTTATTGTTCTATTTACATGTGTATACAACATATGTACATTAGGTGTGACAAGAATTATATACTCGAATTATACGAGGGGCGAACTCGTATATGAACTTGTGACAAGAAATATACTGTACTATGAGACGTCGCGAGTACGAGGGGCGAACTCGCCACATTGGCGACTTTGCGATCGCAACAGGAATGAACAGTTCAATCCTCTCCCCATCCACAGACAACTTGATATAGTCAAATACTCTCCTCGTACGCTCAAAATGTAGTTATTTTCAAAGCGTGTATTTGCGCTATGTGGCCCTCGTACACAATAGTCATAAAGTTTAAACGTATCTATCTCAAAACTGGTTTGACGAGTTGGCCCCCCTCGTACTCGCGACACCTCATATATTTTTTTTTATGCAGGAAGGAGGGGCCAAGGGCAAATGCCCGCAAAAGCACCCCTCCCATAGAAGACGAAGAGAGCCAAAATCAAGGTCTGGGGTTTCCGAGATGCCTAGACACTCTGCGTTTGAAAGATGGGTGGTCATAGACAGGAGGAAAGATGGATTGAGGAAGATTGTTCCAGAGTTCACCGGTTGAGTAGATAAAAGATTGAAAATACCGATTAACCCTTGCATTAGATAGTTGGACAGAATAGGAATGAGAAAGTGTAGAAAGTCTGGTACTGCGTGCTCTCCTTAAAGGAGGAGGCATGCAGTTAGAGAGAGTTCAGAAGAGCAATGTCCGTTATGACAACGATAGTAAAGAGAGAGTGAGGCAACATTGCGGCGAAGAGAGAGAGACTGAAGACAGTCAGTAAGAGGCGGGGAATTGATGAGACGAAAAGCCTTTGATTCCACCAGTTCAAGTACGGCTGTGTGGATTGAGCCATCCCATACATGAGAAGCCTACTTCATACAAGGGCGAACAAGAACCCTGTACAGAGACAGCAACTGAGTCGGGGTGAAGAAACCGCGGAGGCGGTACAACGCCTAACCTCTTGAAAGCTGTTTTAGAAAGAGAGTATAATTATGTGATCTTTTGAGAAAAGATCACGAGAAAAGGAAACGCCAAGAATGTTAAGAAAAGAGGAAGGATTGATTGTGTGTTGTTGAAAGTAAGGGGATAGTCGTGTGGAAGAGTGTGACGAGTAGACAGATGAAGAAACTGAGTTTTTGAGGCATTGAAAGCCACGAGGTTTTCTCTGCCCCAATCAGATATAGCAGAAAGATCAGAGGTCAGGTGTCCCCATAGCCGCCTCACGCGAATCATGAAGCGACTGCTGTGATGGATGCTTTGGGAAGCGGGTGGAGAAGTGAAGAGTGGAATCATCGGCATATGAGTGAGTGGACAGGAAGTACGAATTAAAAGAGCATTAATAAATAAAAGGAAAAGAGTGGGTGACAGGACAGAACCCTGAGGAACACCACTGTTAATAGCTTTAGGAGAAGAACAGTTGTCAGCTCAGCTGCGTATATATATATATATATATATATTTTTTTTTGGTAACTTTTGGTTAGCTTCCGCCCGAATTGTTCATTCTGACGAAGGTCAAGCTTTTCACTCCACCTTAGACCTACAGTTTAACGTGGAATCCGAACCACGCCCCATCAGCAGCAGAGCGTCTTAACCACTTGGCCACCTAGGGTACCCATTTACCTACCAACCACTTTCTTTATTGTGTGGAAGGATGAACAGCTGGGTTTTGCTGCGCGCCGGCTGCCGTCGGGTCTCGAACCCGGGGCCGATGGATTCGTAGTCAGCGACGCTAACCACTACATCACCGAGGCGCATATATATATATATATATATATATATATAGGTGGCGCAAAAGTCGCGTATCATAGGAATTGTCAGTGTTGATTATAATATATTATTTTTTTCTTTTAGGTAGGGGATGGCTGCGAAATTAACAATGGATGTGAGGGTGAGCTTGGTCTTAATGTATGAAATACCAGGTACAACAAATCGATGAATCGGTACAGAATCCTGGGGCCGATGGATTCTAGTCAGCGACGGTAACCACTTTCCCACCGAGGCACATTGAAAGAATGAGGAGGAATATATATATATATATATATATAAGGGCTGTTCAAAAAGTATCCAGACAAAGTGTTTATTTTTAGAACGAGGTCACGCTTGGAGTTGTGACTGTGCTAAACATATCTCTGCATGTCGAGACAAGTTGACTGATAGGGTTGCACTTCATTATGTAGTGTCAGTCCACTGTGGTGAGCCGAAAAAGTTAAACGTGTTTTGTTTCGCGGCGCTTTCTTACGATTTTGAAGAGTCGGGGAGTTATTTTTTACTGTGAAAGTGTTGCGCACCATGAATATGCTCCACAGGGACAAACAATCAACAAGGAATTTTACATTGAAGTTTTGAGACGTCTACGTGAAGCAGTTCGGCGGAAACGGCCGTAGAAGTGGGAGTCCGGAGACTGGATGCTTCATCACGATAACGTCCCATCTCACTCGTCGCAACTTGTCCAGCAATTTTTGGCAAAAAACTCTAACCCCCTAGTACAGCGGCCTCCATATTCGCCGGATTTGGCTCCATGAGACTTTTTTTTTGTTTCCGAAGCTCAAACAAACACTGAAAGGACACCGATTCGATGATGTTGAAACCATTAAAAGAAATTCGACGGAACAGTTTTTGGCCATTCCGAGAAGTGCTTTTGCAAAATGTTTTCAACAGTGGCAGGATCGTTGGGCAAAGTGTGTGGTTTCAGAAGAAGCGGACCTTGAGGGAGATTAAGCCCCAAACCCTGTAAGTACCATATTCTGTCTATGATCGCATCAGTTCGGATACTTTTTGAACAAACCTCGTGTGTGTGTGTGTGTGTGTGTGGTGTGTGTGTGTGTGTGTGTGTGTGTGTGTATACTATTGCGGAGTGAAAAAAACTTTTTTTAGGATTCAGTTTTGTAGGGGACGCAAACGTGAGTCTGTAGTACCATTAAGAAATCTGTAAAATATTAGCTACCTGCGACATCAACTTCAAGGAGGTCAAAGATTTTGCCTTTCAGGTGCCCGAAAAAATTAAGGAAAAATTCAGATTTAAGCGTATCTTTCGTGGTGTTTATGCTCGGAAGATAATTTTTGTTTCATTTGATTTGTCTATTTATGTTCTTTAACATAAACTTATACACTTTTTTCCCATTCCTCACAGAAATCTGTAAAATTTGGTATTTCATGAAAAATACTAACAAAAAATAGGAGTTTTTATTGCTTTCGTTGATTGGTTGCTGTTAAGCGTCATTCAGTGATTCAGTTTTCTTCTAGAAGCTCATAAAATAGCTGCATGGCTTTAAATATATTGGTTTATTGGAGCAGCTCTCCGCTAATTTAAGCTAGATACGAGCCATGCATATATCGGCTTAAATTACCCAGAACTCGCCACGTGGAGGTGACTGCTCTTTGAGTTTCATCCTAACTCACCAACCACAATAATTTAGAAGGCTTCTTATTCAGTTTTGTAGTCGCTCTTGGTTTCAAATGATTTCATTATTGCTTAAGATGCAATTTTGGTTTTAACGTAGCCATCTCTCCACTCACTTCCATAAACTGCTCTTGCCGCTTCTGTTACAAGTTTGATATTCCTTTCTACTGCTTGCATATGACAATGGAATTGAAACTCCTCTTTGGTCAAGTGTTTTGTCAATGGTGGCTCAAGCCTGCTGGGACTATCTGTCCAAAATATAATATCAGTGTAGTTAAGTGCATGGAAATTTAGCTTCGGTACACTGAACTCGCGAATGCTTTTCATTTTTTCAGCTTGAGATCTTGCTACTTCGATCCTTCGTATTGCCAATTTTCGAATGTTTGGCCGGTTATCAGTAATCAGTGCAAGAAGGTTCTCTTGATGCGCAAAGTAGGCGTTACGAATGATAAATTTATCAACAATATCTCTAAGCTTCTTTGTGAGGTATCTTGAATAAGCTATCATCTGCCACAGGTGACGAGGTCCATCATAGCACCAAGGTTTTGTTTTGATCCTGAACCACATTGGAGCATAAGCTTTTACGCTAGCCATTGGATTTTCACATCCCATGTAGAAACGCAGGATGCGGTTAGCAGTAGTCAACCATCTGGATTGGACTATTGGCACAGGTTGAAGATCTGCTAAGTCATTGCTGCAACACCCAGAAGTAATAGCCTGAGAAGCTTTATAGAGGTACAATTGATCTGTACTTAGATCATCAGAATCAGTAATTGGAAGAGGATTTCCTTCCACGGCTTCAAACTTAACTATTGGTTGGTCGACAGAGTTTAATGTTTTTTCGATTCGTCCTAACATTTCTCGTGGACCATGGGAGGGCCCATCGAGGTGTTCTAACAAATGCCTTAGTGGTACTCATTAAAATGGAGACAAATAAACCAGTAAAAGGGTTTGTTTAAGTTTTGCTCCAAATTTTTTAATATGCCTCCTTTTATTCCAGTATTGACTTCATTGCCATCACAGCCAATGACAACAATATTTCTAGCACTGATATCTTTGCATCCCAAGAACTCCAACATGCCTTTATAAATGCTTTTTGCTGTGCTCAATTCTGGAGATATGTAGCCTAAGTAAGTTGAACCTGGGTCTTTCAAAAGGACAATATGCTCTTCCATAGTAATCCTAGAATGATACTTACTATCTTTCATTATCATAACGTTTGTTCGATCTTTTCTTCCATCAAAGTAGAGATCCATAACATGATCGCTTGAACTGAAAGTTGAGGTATCTTCAGAGAGATCTTTTCTAATCTTGCTCCTTTCCGGTCTTATCTTGCTTCTGTCGATCACTAAAGAAGTATCTTCACTACTAATTAATTTTAAATCTTGAGAAACAGCAGATGCAAGAGCTGCCCCAGCTCTCTACCGACTGTTGGCAACCGCATTCTCATTTCTGAAGGTCCGGGATTAATTAATGGCTTTGTCGTGAGTTTAAACGGCTCACTGCTTTCGTCCGTTTCGCTCGAACTTGACGAAACAGTTGTAGCAGTATCAAATTCTTTCATTCCTTTCGAGATCCGTGCTGTATATTCCTCATACTTTTGTGTAGCCTTTTTCTTTCTTTTTATCTTTTTGGTGACCATTTTATCTACGAATCCAATCATCATATTTCAAGACGTTCGTTGATCATTAAGGAAATCCTTCTTCAGAACAGGAACTTTTTGGTCTTTCTCACAACGACATGTCAGGAAGTCTTCACATTTACAAGAAGCTACAGGGGTTAGACAAAATAATATGAACACCCGCCGATTTCACTGGTTATCTTTACGGACTGCTCAGACACAAAGTAAGCGGTCAAATGACTGGCAAACCTATTTAAATGCGTAACAGAGAGTGTATACGTCATGTTATAACCCTCACGTTGTTTTTACAGATCTGAGTGAATTATGAATTAGCAGTTATGAAAGCCCTGTCAGACTTCCAAAGAGGGCAAATTGTCGGAGCGCGGATGGCTGGTGCATCGGTGACGAAAACCGCTCAGATGTTCAATGTATCCAGAGGAACTGTCTCTATGGTCATGTCTGCATACCAAAACCATGGAAAGACAAGCACCGACAAATGCAATAGTGGACGCAAGAAGAAGCTGTGTGATCGAGACCGCCGGGTGCTAAAGCGCATTGTGACAAAGAACCATAAGACCACAGCTCCAAAAGTGACTGCAGAGCTTAACCAGCATCTTGCAAGCCCGGTATCGACCAGAACTGTACGTCGCGAGCTCCATGGAGCTGGATACCATGGGAGGGCTGCAATTGCCAAACCCTTCCTTTCGCACATCAACATTGAGCGGCGCAGAAAATGGTGTAATGACCATAAGAATTGGTCAATGGACTGGTGGAAGAATGTAGTCTACTCCGACGAATCCTCCTTTACGCTATTTCCATGTTCCGGTCGAGTTTACGTCTGGAGACAGCCTAAAGATGCTTATGACCCCGACTGCCTGACCCCAACCGTTAAGCATGGAGGCGGATCTGTGATGGTTTGGGCAGCAATATCGTGGAATACTCTTGGCCCAGCTGTAGTACTGCATGGTAGGGTTAACGCCCAGGTCTATCTGTCAATATTGGCTGACCAGGTCCATCCCATGGTCCAAACGCTGTTTCCCAATGGCGGCGCCGTCTTTCAGGATGATAATGCACCAATCCACACCGCTGGGATCGTTAAAAACTGGTTTGAAGAGCATGTTAGTGAAGTAGAACGCTTGGATTGGCCTCCACAATCCCCAGATCTTAACATTATCGAGCATCTGTGGTGTCAGTTGGAGCAGCAGGTCAGAAGCCGATTCCCACCGCCGGCGTCTTTGGAGGAACTGGAGCAGGGTTTGCTCGAAGAATGGTTCAGGATTCCTCTAGCCACTGTCCAAAAGCTGTATGAATCAATTCCCAGACGCATTGCAGCTGTTATTGCCGCTAAAGGAGGACCAACTCCATATTAAGAATAAAAACCGCCATTTATCAAGGTGGTCATATTATTTTGTCTAACCCCTGTATATCAAAGAGCTTCAGTGAGTCAAGTTTAAATTTGTGAAGCAATGCTTGATAGGATGCTTGGTCTTTCCGCCCTTTGAATTGTTTAAAGACATTTTGATATTTTTCGTGCAAACCTTGGATGCGCTGCGTTATGGTCTTATGATGGCTAGTTGGAATAGAAGCACGATCCCATACAGTCTTTACTTTTTGAGCAACGACTGTAGCAACATCATAAATTTTTGGATTAGCTTCTCCTGACTTAATTCTTTCCTGTCTAACATAAAGGAAACACTGAAGTATATCTTCGGACGAAGGCAAATAAATCAGTGAGAGATCCTTTGGTGGTCCAAAGATTGGATTCAGCTGTTGAGTATTCCTTCTCTTCCTGTTTGCTGATTCATTCGCGGCCATGGAAGCCATGCCTAATTTTGCTTTGCGCATCGGAATAGAATTAGACTATATTAATGACTGTAAATGTTTTTAGCGAATCAGATTCAATGTAAAAAATTATCAAAGCAATCAAATAATCTGAAAAAGAGATACGCTTAAATCTTTGAATTTTTCCTTAATTTTTTGGAAAACCTGCAAGGCAAAATCTTTGACTTCCTTGGGGCCGGTGAAGTTGATGTCACAGGTAGCTAATATTTTACAGATTTCTTATTGGTACCACAGACTAACTTTTGGGTGTCCCTACAAAACTGAATTCTAAAAAAAGTTTTTTTCACTCTACCCTAATGTACAGTATATAATAAAACTATATATATATAAATATATATATATATATATATAAATGAGATACTTAATGCATACCTGTAAAACATAACATAGAACTGCCATTTGCCAGTAAATTTTATGCTTTATTGGCAGGATGGGGTTATATGACAAAATCTTATAAGATAATACAGAGAAATGAAGTTATATACAGGGTGTTTCACAACCAGTCTGCCATACTTTGGGGGTGATTTAGGGGGTGATATCGAGTAAAAAAGTTAATACAACATAGGTGCTATTTCCAACAGTTGCGGAGCTACGGACGTTTTAAGATGTGCAAACGACAAATCCCTACTTGTGTGTAATTCGATAGATGGCAGCACTGGTGGTAATTTCGGTTAACGAAGTTACCACTACTAATCCTCAGTTTTTCTTTCAGTTCGTTCTGATCTGTGGTACGAGACACTGTGTTGCGTTAACGTGAACAATCAAAATGAATCAACGGTTCATACCCGCTGAATACGTTGATATCCATTTCATTTATGGGTTCTATGATGGTAGCAGCAGAGCGGCAGTTGAGGAATATCGAAGACGTTTTCCGAACCGCCGAATACCAAACAGGCAAGTGTTTAGTGACACACACCAGAGATTAATGGAAACAGGGACAATTGTTCCACATAACCAAGAACATGTAGTACGACGGTCCGTTGCTGTCGAGGAGCGCATACTGGACCTAGTACAACGTAGCCCAACTACCAGTGTTCGAAGGATTTCTAGATGAATTGGTGAATCCGCATCGCGTGTATGGCGAATCATACATGATGAGGGTTTGTATCCCTATCATTTGCAACGTGTGCAAGTTCTTCAACCGGTTGATTACGATAAACGTGTTCAATTTTGCCAGTGGATGGCTATGCATCGCCAAATTCTTAATCGCATACTGTTTAGTAATGAAGCACAAATCATTCGGGATGGAATTAACAAGAGACGAAATTCCCACTTCTGGTCCGCCGATAATCCCCACGGTATCGTTGAAGGACACTTTCAACATCGATTCTTGGTGAATGTTTGGTGCGGTGTAATTGGAGATCAGCTAATTGGACCGTTCGTTTTGGAACAACGACTAACTGCTGATATTTATCTGAACTTCCTGACGAACGAATTGCCGCTTTTGATGGAGGACTTGTCCTTAGAGACAAAACGCAAGATGTTCTTTCAGCACGATGGGGCGCTACCACATTTTGGTCGTCATGTTACGGATTACTTGAAACAGCGGCACGGAAATCGTTGGATTGGTCGTGCTGGTCCAATATCGTGGCCCCCGAGATGTCCGGACCTAACCTCGTTAGATTTCTTTTTATGGGGCCTTATGAAAGAGATGGTCCACAAGACCAAAGTACAAACGAGAGAGGAACTCTTGTGTTGGATTATGAATGCCGCTGCTTACACACGAGAACACCTCGAAATGACTCAATGGGCAGTGGACACTTGTTTGGAACGAGCAAGGTTGTGCATTGAAAACCGAGGCGGACATTTTGAACATTTATAACGCGTATCTCATAAAATGTAGCAATAAATACATGAGATTAATAGTCTCGTTTATTTTTTCCGTGTACCTTAAAACGTCCGTAGCTCCGCAACGGTTGGAAATAGCACCGATGTTGTATTAATCGTTTTACTCGATATTACCCCCCCCCAAATCACCCCCCCCCCCCAAAGTATGGTAGACCGGTTGTGAAACACCCTGTAACCTTTGGTTAGCTTCCACCCGAATTGTTCATTCTGACGAAGGTCAAGCTTTTCACTCCAACTTAGACCTACAGTTTAACGTGGCATCCGAACCACGCCCCACCAGCAGCCCAGCGTCTTAACCACTAGACCACCCAGGGTACCCATTTATCTAACAACCACTTTCTTTATTGTGTGGAAGGATGAACAGCTGGGTTTTGCTGCGCGCCGGCTGCCGTCACCGGGTCTCGATCCCGGGGCCGATGGATTCGTAGTCAGCGACGCTAACCACTACACCACCACCTGTATATATACACCTCGTAGCCTCGTAGCAGTTCCGTGCATTGATCTCTCTTCACACGAAGGTGAAGCTGGAGGCCCCACCTCTAGGGCTGGCTTGGTGGAGGAGCGAGTTGCTCTCTTGCGCTCTCCACCGCACATAGCCAGGTACACCCTGCTCATCTGGTATCGTCCTGATTCAGGCATTATATATATATATATATATATATATATATATATATATATATATATATATATATAGCTACGATTACACATTCCTTTTGTTGGGTTATACAGTAATAATAATAATAATATAATAATATAATAATCCTTCAATTTTTGGGATGAAAAACTGGTTTTAATTCTCTCTAAGATCCACACCCCTCTATACTGACTGTTATGACTGTGAAAATGGTTCACAGACAAAAGTGAAATAACTACTCTATCTATAGTTATTACAGTCAAATGGAATTGAAAATTGTTTATCATCTTATATGATACAAAACCTGCTTCTCTTTTAACATGTAATTAAATTCTTTTGTTTGTAGATTTAATTTCATAATTATAAAATACAGAATTATTAATTTACATTCAATCACATAAATACAGAATGTCAATCTCTTTTTGACTTCCTGTTTGAAGGGGGTATCCAAGGCAACCGTTCTCATTGGATTGGTATAATCCAATGACATTCAAATTTTTACACTTGGAAATCTCTCGTTGGTCGGAATAATCATACCACGATTAGAATACGCGCTTTTAATTGGTGCGAGTAATATTCGATTCAATTTGACTTTTGGAATGCTAACCAATAGCTATTCTTGCTTCTAATAGACTGGCGTTTAAAAAAAAAATGTGTAGTTTTGAAATTTAATAGAAATATTTAATCTTGAATGATATATTACCAATTCTAGAAAGTAGAAACGTACGAGATACAAAGGCATACAAAGGAGAAAGGACACCAAACAGCAACAGACCGGCTGGTCCCACGAGGCTCTGTTTTGGGAGGAAGGTTAAAAAATGTAAAAAAAAATTAAAAAACGAGTTAAAGTTTTATTTATTTTATTTATTTATTATGTTTAATTAAAGTTTATCGTATGTTAATTTGGAATACTTTGTCTAATGCATATTTGGAGAGGTAAAATTGATGCCAATGATTATAATTACTGAGGAAGGCCACAAACTGGCACAGCGCTCAAGCCAGACGAATGCGGCCCATCACGCTAACTTCTGGACTATTATTAACCAGCACCGTCGGAAGTCAAACCCCTGGCTTCAGTGTCTTCGGTTATAACAGGGATGGAGAACCTGCCGCCCGTGGGCGGCAGGTTTTAATTGCCGGCGGACGGTTTGATTATTTAAAATAATACAATATTTACATATTAATTATGTCCCAAACTAAGTTATTTTTGAAGCTGCAATTTGCTCGCCCCACAATAAAAGCCCCCCACCCCTGGCTTATAGGGAAACGATATTACCCACTGAGCCATTGGCGCTGGCTAATAACAATACAGGATTTAACGCAATGGGCCACATTTGTTTCGCCTGAGCCTTATGACAATCCCTGGCTGGCCCTCTTCATTCATTTTTATCGGTAAAATAATAACATAAATAAAATTATTTAAAAATTTCGTATTAAAGTAAGTAAATAATTACAGTAAGACAGGTTACAACCATAACCTCTATTTCTCCACCGAACCCGAGAAGATTAGGTAGCTAGACCAACTCCAACCATGGGTGGAGGTGGAAAAGTCGAATCCGGTCTTTTGCAACCTGAGTCCACTCAACTTCAGTAACATTTTTTAAATTTAAAATTTGAATTATTTAAATAGAAAATTACTGGAATTAAAAAGGAGAAATTATATAATATATATACAGTGAAACCTCGCTAACTCGGATGATAAGGTTGGGGAACCGTCATCGGAGTTAGCGGAGTGTGTTTTCCCCGACATCTAAAAACACACGCATGCACTACCTGCAAAATTCTGTAACATAATTATGTACTGTATATTTATTTAAATTGATAAATAACTAATAGAATAATTACCAAAGGTGAGAATTTTGCATCATATACTGTATATATATATATACACAGGGCGTCCCAAAAAAATGTATACACACTTTAACAGCTGATAGCTCAATTGGTGTTTCTTTCTTTCCAAGTTAAACCCATTAGAATTAATAATGGCAGTCAGACTAAGCTTTGAACAAAGGAAATTCATTCTAAAATGCTACTGGAAGTGTGAAAACGCAGTTGAAGTGCAAAGACAGTTTAGGAGGGAGTTTCAAACAGATCCACCAACGCGACTTACCATCACTCGAATTAGAGATAAGTTTGAAGCCGATGGAACTGTTCAGAATGTCCACAAGAAGCGTTCCGGAAGACCACGGACATCGACAAGCCCCACAAAGCAGAAAGAGTACTGGAAACGTATCACCAAAGTCCAAGACAATCTGTGCGGCAAGCGAGTCGTGAGGTAGGAATTTCAGAATCGTCTGTCCAACGCATTTTGAAGCGCTGTCAATGGAAAAGTTACATTCCAAGATTAGTCCATGCTATTAATGAAGATGATCCGGACCGAAGAGTGGAGTATTGCGAGTGGTACTTGGCACGATGTGGATGTGGATTGGACGAAGAGGTTTCGTAGAATACCCTCCGCGTTCACCAGACCTCACACCACTAGACTTTTTTTATGGGGATACTTAAAAGACAAAGTCTACGCTATAAAACCTGCAACAGTCGCTGAATTGAGAGCAGCCATTGAACGAGAATGCACACAAATACCAAACGAAATGTTTCGTGATGTTTGCGATTCCATTGCTTCGCGTTATCAGCAGTGCCTGGACCAGAACGGACGTCAGTTTGAAAACAGGCGTTGACAAAACAATTAAATAATGTCTGTAGATTCTATTACATTTTGAAAATGAAATGTATTTTAATAAACACTGCCTTTATAAGTATTAAAGTGTGTATACATTTTTTTGGGACGCCCTGTATATATACATTTTAACTGCAAACACGCAGTATAATTAACGTAAAGAACGACGCTTGTATAGGAGATATTCCGCGCAAGGTGAGAGAGAAAGAACGAAACAAATGAAAAAATGAGGTAACCACCCAGGAATCGAACCCGCGATCTTCCGATTGCCGGTCAGATATGATATATATATATATATATGAAAAATTATTTCACGAAAGTGACACGTGAAAAGTATTTATGATGAATAAAACCACGAAGGAAAAAAGAAACACAAAGGGGTGCTCAAGCGCTTTCGTCTAATGACATCCTCAAGAACACTGGAGTGAAAGGACAGATCAAGGCAATATATAGGTTACAAAATAAACATACATACATACATATTCATATATATATACTATATATATATATAATATATATATATATATATATATATATACATAGGTGGCAATCTCCCATATAAATGTTTGCTCCTCCCACAATTTTTTCTATGCTTACTATATATATGTATATGTATATATATATATATATATATATATATGTATATATATATATGAATATGTATGTATGTATGTTTTTTTTGTAACCTATATATTGCCTTGATCTGTCCTTTCACTCCAGTGTTCCTGAGGATGTCATTAGACGAAAGCGCTTGAGCACCCCTTTGTGTTTCTTTTTTCCTTCGTGGTTTTATTCATCATATATATATATATATATATATATATACACACACAGGGTCTGTCAAAAAAACTAAGCCAAATTCAAACCTTTATTAAAACAAAACCATTTATCTAATTAAGTTGAATTTTTTACACAATAAAGTATAGGTAATCACCTATTATCCTTTAAATTTTTATGACGATATCTTCAGAATTGTTAATTTTATTAATAATTAACTAAAAAGTGAGATTCTCCTACTTAACATGAAAAAAATTATTTTTACGATATACTGTAGATAATTTTTAGTTTAATAAAATTAAAAGAACTGTTCAATATGATTCCCTTGCATTTCTATCACTTTTTTTAATCTTCGTCTGAATTCGTCTATTGCTCGATTTATTTGCTCTTGGGGGAGCTCTGCCCATTTTGCGATAATCAACTCACGCAAATGATTGACATCCCTTATTCTGTTCCTATACACTCTCTCTGCCAAGTTTTCCCATATTCCGTAGTCTACAGGGTTTAGGTCAGGGCTGTTAGGTGGCCAATTATTCGGTTCCAGAAATTCAGGCACATTCTTTTTCAAATATTCGATGGTTGTTTTGGCAGTATGTGATGTTGCACCATCTTGTTGAAAAATAAAGTAACCTTGACTAGCCAAGTTTCTCATTTCTGGAAGCATTTTCTGAAGCAGGGTATTTGAATAATATTGAGCATTAATTTTCACTCCTGGATCAATAAAAAATATTGAAGTTTTTCCGAACTTGGACACTCCAACAGAAACCATGACGCTAGAAGAAAAGTGACTCCTTGTTGCGTACAGTCTTTCATTTTGGATTTCATTTTTCTTCGCAACATCAGAATAAACCCGGTCATTCTGTGAGTTTCTTGGTGCCTCTACCGTAAAACGTTTTTCATCCGTAAAAAATGTCTTGGAAAGTTTATCTTCAGTTATTATACGTAAAATACGCTTGGATTTCTCAACTCTTTTCTGACAGTTTACTTCTGACAATCTTTGTCCATGCACTCTTTTAAATGGTTTAAATTGCAGATCAGATTTAATAATCCTTCTTACGCTTGATTCTGATATTTCTAGTTCTTTTGATATTTGAGCAGGTGTCATGTGGCTACCAGGTCGATCCTCTTGACTAAGGATACGTTCCTCCACTTTCTGAATATTTTCATCTACTCTAACTGATTTTGGTCGCCCACTAACAATCTTCCTTTCAATGCTTCCTGTTTCATCGGTAGTTCTCAATAAGTAATCTAAACCTGATCTAGTCCATCCTTTATAATCGAATTCAGAAAGTAATTTCCTTGTACTATAACCTTTTTCAACCATATTTAGAGGTATTCACGAAAAATTTTAAATCTAAACAAATTCTGAAAAAGAGAAAAAAGAAGATATTACATAATAAGAAAAAATGAAATTTTCGCAATCTGTAGAAATAACCGCATAACTCCTAAAATATTTAAAATAAAGTTATAAAATTATCAAAGATTATTTATGAGCCTTTTATTTATTTAGTGTAAAAAAATATTTGAAATCTCTATCAAATTGTGCATTTTATAGAGATTTCAAATTGGCTTAGTTTTTTTTGACAGACCCTGTATATATACACACACACACACACACACACACACACACACACACGTCTTATTGAACCTCATTTTAGTTCCGTGCGTTGGTCTCTCTTTACACGAAGGTCAAGCTGGTGGTCCTGCCTCTAGGCCTGGCTTGGTGGAGGAGCGAGTTGCTCTCTTGCGCTCTCCACCGCACATAGCCAGGTACACCCGGCTCATCTAGTACCGTCCTGAGCCAGGGATCTAGTCTTCTTTTGAAGACTTTAACTTTGATCCCTGTAACGTTTCTGAGGTCCTTTGGAAGCTGGCTAAAAAGTCTTGTCCCCCTGACAAACAGTTATTTTTCTCCAGTGTTGAAGAAGTCCCTTGTCGGGCCTTTAACTTGGGAACACTACACATTCTGCCTTTCCTATTTTTCAGCGTTGTTTGGATGGTAATTGGGTTTAGTTTGAGGTTTGATACCAGTTTTTCGATCATTTTCCATATGTAAATTATGGTGCACCTCTCTTCTTCCTTCCAGGGAGTACAGATTTAGTTTACGTAGTCTTTTCGAGTAGTTGAATTCTTTGCAGCCATCAATCTTGGCTGTGAAATGTCTTTGAGTTTCTCCTAGTTTATTAGTTTCTTCCTCTTTATATGGGGGCGTCAAGACTGAGCAGTATTCAAGTTTTGGTATGATCAGTGTTTTCGGCAGGGGAATCATTACTGTCTTTTCCCTTCAGTAGGATGGGCGCAAAACTGACGAGTGCAATACAATTGCAAATGTTGCAAGAGTGCCAACGCTCTCCCCTTTGTTGCAAGGTACCCATAGTGCCAACCCCCTCCCCTCCCCCTTTGTTGCAAGGCACTCCCTAAAGGGGGGAGGGGGTTGCTGCAAGAGCAACAAGGGGTTATGCAACTTGGAGGCGGAATTATCCCCCAAGTTGCAATGAACCCCCGCTGGGGGAGACCTCTTTGGGGGATAATGTGGGACGACCTCACCCCCCCAAAGAGATATACCTAACCTAAGAGAGAGCAGAGAGAGAGAGAGAGAGAGGAGAGGTGTTCGCTTGACAGGAGCCAAGCGCATATTAAGACTTCAGCCGAGCGGCCGTTGCCTTATAGGGCCCCTAATCAGCCAGTTGGCTTAATCAGCCAGTGTCTCCAGGCATCATCAGCCAGTTGGCACAGTGTATACTTCGTTTGGCATGTACACATCCGTCTATACGCCAATTACGTTTATATGCGTCGGGCGACCGCGTTAAACTGTAGGTCTAAGGTGGAGTGTAGGCGGGCTCGAGACCCGGCGGCGGCGCGTCCTTCCGCGGTTGCTAGCCAGGGTGACCTAATAATCCGTGTTAAACCGTAGGTCTAAGGTGGAGTGTAAACATCCTTCCACGATTCGTACGGGCAACCAGGGGATCCCGTTATTGCAACAATCGATCATGTTCTTTATATGTTTGTTTATTTCCCTCTCTCTCTCTCATATATATGTATATATATATATATATATATATATATACTTCCCCGTTTAAAAGTAGGTCTAAGGTGGAGCGTAAAGCTTGAACTTCACCAGAATGAACAATTCGGACGGAAAGCAAAGGCGAGCCTATATATGTAAATTTCCGGAAAAATGTTCATCTAAAAATTCGTGTAAACATCTTTCCACGTTTCTCTCTCTCTCTCATATATACATATATATACACACACACACATACATAATATATATATATATATATATATATATATATATATATATATCCCCGTTTAAAAGTAGGTTTAAGGTGGAGTGTAAAGCTTGATATTCACCAGAATGAACAATTCGGACGGAAAGCAAAGGCGTGCCTATATAAAGGAGGGAAATGAAGAAAGGTAAAAGCGATATAAGCAAACATTTAATTAAACGATGTAATTAGCTGAACAATAGAAGGACATAAATATTTATGGAATATAATTATATTAAACATCGTTCTGAAAATTGAGGAGTTTGGCGGAAGCGATAGATAATTTCGATTTAAAAATCCAATAAATAAGCTTCTTTCCGCAGGAGTTTATTTCGAGATCATAAAAATTAAAACTTCATCAGCAATTGATTCGTCGTTTAGTGTATATCGCAAACATACGCAAATTGCACCAATTATATCTCTGCTAATCATAGTTTTTCTTGTCTTTCTACAACAACAAAAAAATTAATTAAGGGGCTATAAAAGCCCTTCCATTCTAAACTTTTCTCCTATATATATATATATATATACTACACAGGTTTATTTCTTTATTGATGCTTCTCTGATTTCTAAGATTCGAGATAAGGTGCGCATTTTAAATTATACTACACAGCGGCGGGTCAATCTTATTTCAACTTGCTCGAAATCATGTTTATTGAAACACTACATCACACGTCTTTGTTTTTTTAAATTTATCTATTCTATCGCTCAAATTTTAGAGGGCAGCCTTCATTGATAATTAAATATCTCCCACTTTTATGTTTCAAGGCACCATAAACCGTAGTTAGCGTTTCTCTCAAGCATACGCGAATTGTTCCGAATATATCTTCTAATATCACGAAAACCCTTCGTTTCCCGACAAACGAGGTTGTACAGGCGAACTGCTACGACCATAAAACGTTTCACATTCCAACCTCAACTCTCTCACTCTCTCTCTCTCTCTCTTGGTCGAATACAAGATAAAAAACAAAGCGTTTCTTGTCTCTCCACGAATGGGGATACCTGGCACGGCCCAGATTTCACGGGGAAACCAACCACAGCCCTGTGGGCGGATCCCAAAACCCCTGTTTGGCCGCTATCAGGCCTACGCGTCAAGCTCCGCCCAAAATTCACCGCTAGCCAATAGGAAGCTAACGATTGTGTTTTTGTGGGTTGGTCACAAGCCCCCTTTATAAAAGGGAGCAATTCATCTCAGAGCCTCAGTTCGTATGTTTTTTGCTTAGTGCTTTTCAAATATACAGAGTCAGTTATCGGTCTACAATTCTCAGGAATTGATTGAAGATCAACACTTTTATGCTCACGCAACGCTTCTAATTTGCAGAGCTATAGATCGGGGGGAGCTTTTATCTACCCAGAGTGTTCGGAAAATTGTGACGAAATGCAGGCACCGTTCAATGAAGACGCTGTTGAAATGTAAGTAACTTATAAGTGTCTAACCTAGCTTTATTCTGAGTTTTCCTACAAAGAAAAATTAACCCCAGGACTCTTTCTTGTTTATAACAATACAGCCTAGCGCAATAAACGCGTTTTCAAATATATTTTTAATTCTCTGTTTCCTTCGGGTTATTTCGGTTTTATTTGTACATTTCTTGTACGGGTACGATTTTAGAAATATTAAAAACTTACAATAGAAATATTTAAAACTATTAAGATTTGGCTGCGGGTTCGCGACCCGTTGCAGGCAGATGGAGCATAGCACACCCAGCTAATCTTACTTTTGAAAACTGTCAGGATATCTGCTTATGGTTACAATTTGCTGTTAGTCTAACCTAGCTTTATTCTGAATTTTCTACAGTAAAAATTAATCCCATCATGTTTTTAATTATTGTCTGTTTCCATCGTGATTATTTCGGCATATATATATATATATATATATATATATATATATATATATATATATATATATATGGTGGAGCTTTAATAATATTTTTCTCGATAATTCAGCACCGCAGTAGGATTTTTAAATTACCAAAACTTTTAAGAATTATCTGCATTTAAATTCGTGGCATTTCTCTTGTTGTAGCTCTTTATTTTTACTTAACCTTATAGGACCGATGCGGAACTTGATCGTGTTATAGCTACTTTTGATGAAAGGGAATAAATGATATGGATGCTTCTCCGCACAGCCAACCCAGTGACCTGAATACAGAAGTCGAGGTATTGGCTCACATCCGGTCAAGCGAGTGTCAGATCATCGAGGAACTAATGTAAGTATTTTTGAGGTTAAGAACAAAACACATTGTATTTTCATTTATTAAATGGCAGAAAACATGTACAAAGCGGAACCAGTGTCCGTTAAATAAGTCTTAATGGCTACATTTTACAGTTACAAATGTATATACAACTTTACACAATATAGATATACACCTTTACACATACAGCGGGTGCTAACATATGGGAACCTTTTTTTATCTGTCTGCATACACTTTTATCGTTCATCTCGTGTCGCACAAATCGAATAATTTTAAAAAATTTATAAATCCCTTCCCACGTGACATGTGCAGGAGAAATGAAATGCAATAGCCGCACGTTTCGTATAATATCCTTGAAAACGATATGGGTTCCAACAATCTCAGGTACATGTAATTGCGCGATAAACTGCACAATACCGAATCATTCCAGGGCTGAAATCCGAGTGAATCAAAATAGTACATTCTTTCCCTATTTTTAAAATAGATTGCAAACCAATGAATCCCCTCACCCCCCACAATGTCGGTGTTAACGATAATCCCGTACCAGTTTCTCGTACTTGGCAGCTTCAATATTTCATTCTTCGCAAACACACCGATAAATTTTGAGCGTGTGAAACGGTCACTTTTCATTACTCTCTGGAGTGTATTCGCGTCCATTTTAAAAGTCTGTGACCACGTTCCTGAAACGATCAACTTCTATTAGTGCCTGTGATTCGAGGTACACGAGTACACTTATAGGCGCGTCTATAGGCTTGGCAAATTCCAACCTGACTGAGATATTCCCACTCTGCTGTGGACTTAAATGCGTATTTGCGCCAGCAGACAAGTCAGGCGTAATATCAAATGAATAAATGTTAAATTCTTCGACAAATTCTTTCTGCGTTACACCAAACCCAAGTTCGTCACAGGCGCCTGTATTATGAGCCAGACTACTATATGCTCTCGCGCAGAGCGGGAACACAGCGTCTGATGAGTAGTCCGTAATCATGGTCCCTCCCAAAGCGATGCCATTTACGTATAGAGTAATATTTTTAAGGCCGAAATTCTCGAATTTAAAGGCACTCTTTTTATTTTCCATTCGTCGAGGCGTGGTCCTGCATTCCAATTAATATCCTTTTAGGTAGGACTCCAAGGGCCACGTTTTCTAGTTGCTTCGAGGCCAACCCGGCGGGACCGTGTATAGTTTGATCTGTACCCTGTTAATTGGGTATTTTACTGTGGCGTGTATTAAGTCTTTCTCAATTTCTATTTGTTTCGGGAACTTAATTTCACTCGGCGTATACGCAAATACGTCTCCATGATGTGAATCACAACGGGTTTCGCGCCCTCTTCTTGATCAGACCCCAGATTTATGCAGATCTCAGGAATCGTGCGGGTAAGCTTCAACTTCATATCCACCCCGTTCATAAGCAGTTTCTCCTGGAATGTGAAATCTGTATGAAGACGTCCAAAACATTCATGTATATCTTTTTTTAGAATTTTTAAATTTATCCTTTATCCATTTTCATCTTTAGTATGGTAATACCCTCGGCGGTTAAAAAGGTGTCCTTCGCTTCTTTTGAAAAGTTGAGGACATTTTCCAGATAGGCTCGTAGGTGGTAGTACCCCGTTCCTGCCGAGATGTTAACCTGGTTTAAATACACTCACACTGGCTGAATATGGAGTGTAAAAAGTTGGTTTCAGGGTAGGCAGAGTAACTATCATCGCAGTCCGTTCCATCAGAATGGGCTATACGCAGTTTAGCGTACATGTGCATGCAGCTCGGGTCAAAAAAGTAAGGGCCTGAGCTGGGTATCACGAATTCTATAGGGGCACTCGGCGAACTAATTGTGTTTAATGGGTTAATTGTAATAAAGTCGCTATGCTCAATAGAGACCTGAGTGGGGGCATATCAAAGAGGGACAGTTCCGATTTACAGCATTGTGAACTACACGGATGGATGAAACGCGCCATGACGAGTCAGAAATAGTGCCACCTCCCTCGACAAGTATTAGTCAGCCTATGATTCGTGAGAGTAGTGTCCTCAGCTTATATCAGTTAAAAAATGATCAGCCATAGGTTTCATACGCTTAGAGCACTTCTTTTTTATTTCCTTTTACGTTTAGCGCCACGTGATGGTAACCCCTTCTTCCTGGCAGATCTCTTCTTTCCGCCACCACGCATTTTTCTCTTTGCATCTTTGATGATTTCGTCCCGTGTACGTTTTAAATGTTTTTTTAGAGCTTCTTTAGGCTTAGTTCCACCCATTATGTCTTCTGCCGCGTTAAAACCTGTTTGTAACGCCTTCCCCTAGGTACCTGGCACCCTCTTCAACAGTGGGACAGCGGTGCGTAGTATGGATGAAAAAATGGATCCAAGTCCACTCCCACGCTGGTATCTCACTCCTCGGTAGACTGTGAATGGCTTCGAGTCATTATAAACGGCGAAAGTGTAGTTTCACTGTTAAGCTCCCATCACCGAATGGGAAATTTTTTCCCTCAATCGTTCTTATATATATCGAGATGTTGGTTAATAGATTAGTCGCAACATTCACATAATGGGGCTTGTCATATGTAATGCTCAAACTTTTCCCTCTATGGTTGGGGATGTGTGCAATGCGCAGCAGGCGCGCCTGGGTGTCCCCAACAAATTGGTGCTCTACGATATTGCTGTAAATATAGCACATGTCTGGGGCGGAGAGCTTTCACCCAATTTCTCCATCTTCAATTGATACATTAAGCTGGACAAGTCATGCTGTGCCTCGTGAAAGGCATCTCTTTGGAGAGCTGCGCTATATCGGCCCTCAGCCACAATTGTGAACAGCTCTTTATCTTTAATATTTCTACTAAGCGTTGACTTTAACTTCAATGTGCATGCAGGCGTGTCTATGTTTACCACTTCAAAAAGTAAATCGTATGTCAGGTACGACCTTTCAAAACTCTTGTTTAACCCCGTCACAATGTCCATGGCTGTATCATAATGTCTGATTCCTAGCGATACATTTGTGCTATAGTACCGTTCCTCACCGAACAGGACTGAACGCATAGTGGTGTTTAAGGTTATGCCTAATTTTTCGCACTCATCAAGAGTTAAAAATTTGGTGGCTAACTGGAGTTCACATAACCCCACCTCATACGAATCACGTTCCAATTCAATGAGTCCGTGGAGTTCTGTCACAAAGTTGGCGAGGGTGTTGTTAGGATGTACAGACAGAGAAGAGACGGGAGTGTGACATAGAAGTGGCTAGGCGCCATGTTGCATACTAATTAAGCTTCATTATTGCAGCAGCCTTTATATAGGTGTTGAAGCTTTCTGGGTAACCCAGCCATTTCACTAGGTACATTTTTCTCTTTCCTGAACCTTTGCTGCCTAAAATTTCAATTTTAAACACTTTTTCCTAAATTAAATGTCACTTTCTGCAACTCCTCGCGGTAAAAGCCTCCAGCGATCTCTTCCCCATTCAAATCTTCAACGTAATACATCATTATCTCACCTTTAGGTCTCATAGCACGAACTTTAAAAATCTCACGTGTCCATCCTTGCTCAAATCCCTTCGCGAATTTATTTCCCGAACGTGATAGCCTTACATAATCATTGATTTTGAAATGTGTAGAGTGTGGTGGTGGTGCTCCATCTCTTCTCACCTCTGGCAGCGCACCTCTTTCTAAAACTTCGTTAGGCGTTGTGCCAATCGTACGGTGGTGTGAACGGTTGTATGATGAAGCCAATGACCGAGAACGTTTATATATCTGTATGTGTTTTTATGTGTAAAATAGCGATGCATGCGCTCCTTTATGGTACGTTGAACTCTTTCAGCTAAAGAGGCCTTATGTATAGAACTGCTAGTGTAGTAACTGATATTAAACTCTGTCAGCATGTTCTGAAAAGCGCGACCTATAAATTCTTTCCCCATATCCGTACAAAAATAGCCAGGAACCCTTTTCTTTTAACATCAACGTTTTGGTCGCTTTAGCAACTGTTTCAGGCGATTTATTTTTCAGGGAATTAGCCACAGATATCTAGAGAATACATCTATTATGAATAGGATGTAGCGGTATCCGTCATTATACACTGAATATCTTTGCATGTCTGTTAAATCCGCTGCCAAATAGAGTCAATCGAATCCGCGTTGTCTTGGCCGTTTTAAACCTTTTTCTCACCGGTTTATGAAGTGTATAAGCATCCTGTTCCCGCAAAAACCTCAACATCTTTTTACACCGTAAACACCTCTGTACAGTCTATTAACGCCACCATAGGAGGCGGGGTTAGAAATGTCATAATAGCGTTTACTTAATATGTTAGCCATTTGCGTATTTTAGAGACACGTGGATAAGGTTGGCCGTTTGTTCTCTTCTTTCTCCTCTTCAGAGACGCTGCTGCTGGGGGCGATGGCGTACTCAGTTGTGACACATGCGAGACTTGATCCAAGTCTTTTAACCTATTCAGATTACCTATCAATGTTTTGGGGACATTTATTTGTTGTAGTCTTGCTTTAATATGCTTCCATCCTGTTGGCGAGGGTCTGTCCCACTTTCTCACCAGATCATGAACAATATCAACGATATTGGATCCTTGTACCCTTGTTCCTTCAACAATGACCTCGCCTGTATCGGCCCACTGTATGATGGGGTCCTCACTCAATAGATTATAAAGACTTAAGCCTTTATTCCTCAATGTATGTGGGAGGCTGTTTTTTAGCACATGTTCGATGTGTTGTGTTCCGTTGTTGTTTGGTTGGTCATCTCTAACGTCGGGCCGAGGTCCTGTGTCGCCATGCTCAGCACTACTCGCGCTGTGCCTAATAACCACGGGAGCTCTGTAGGATTCTTATAATCTTCGTACTCATGAAGAAATTTCTGCAAAGCCTCTTGGTACAAGATCCTTTTCTCATCAGGTGACTTTTCACTGTTTAATAGGGCTAGCAACTCGCTTTCCATTCTTTTAAGTCTACTTTTACGGGGTTCTAGAACCGTGTCTGGAATCTTTGAACTTTGCAATGAAGCATACACCTCGTGCGGAATCACAACCACCTTCTTCATTATATTAATCTAGTCAGTAAAGGACCCAAAACTGAAAATAAGATGGGTAGGAATGATCCTCCTCTTTGTACAATAATGCGCCTTTTCTTACCCACAGTTTGACTTTTATGAGCGAGCGCTCGTATTATGTTCTTGTAACGACTTAAGCGGTCCTTCTGAGAGGGTTTCATTGGCACATTACATTTTATAACATTCGGGAACATTTGATTGGCTAATACCCCAATTTGTGACACATCTCTAGGTTGAGCGAATAAGACTAGATATTGTGTATTTAGCGACACATCGCGCATGTATCTATTTTTTAAAAATAGATTCTGATTGATGAACACGCTTATGTTAAGGTGGTGGGAGAACACTGTAAATGTCTCGGCAAACGTTTTATCCATTTCCAGCATGAGATCGTCAATTACAATGATTGTATGTTCATTTCCCTTTAACGAATTAACGTCATATACACCTTTGTGGAACAAAATATCATCTTGGTACTCGTTGAACACTGATTGATACGTCGAATAGCACCATATAACTTTATGCACACATTTTGAGAA
This sequence comes from Bathynomus jamesi, assembly GCA_023014485.1. Taxonomy (NCBI): domain Eukaryota; kingdom Metazoa; phylum Arthropoda; class Malacostraca; order Isopoda; family Cirolanidae; genus Bathynomus; species Bathynomus jamesi. Next base: position 112,952 of record JAJOZX010009993.1, on the reverse strand, counting down.
CATATACATTAATTATATAAATAGCGCTATCTGGCATTCAAGTACACCTGAACGAGCCATTTACGCTTTCTAAGCCAACTGGCGGGTTAAGTCAGAATATATGCTTTAATTAAATAAATAGCGCAAACTGGCAACTCAGCCAGATATGCCAACTGTCGGATTAAGCCAGAATATATACTTTAATTAAATAAATAGTGCAAACTGGCAACTCAGCCTTCTAAGCAAACTGGCCGATTAAGCCAGAATATATGCTTTAATTGAATAAATAGCGCAATCTGGCAACTCAGCCAGATAAGCCAACTGGCTGATTAAGCCAGCTGGCTGATTAGGAACATATTTTAAGACAACGGCCGCTCGGCTAAAGTCTTAATATGCGCTTGGCTCCTGCCAGGCGAACACCTCTCCTCTTCCTTTCTCTCCTTCTCCTGTCTCTTTCTCTTAGAGGATAACTCCGCCTCCAAGTTGCATAACCCCTTGTTGCACAACAACTTCCAACATTCCCCTCCCCTCCCCTTGTTGCATAACAACTTGCAACATTGATCAACAATTGCAATTGCATTGCACTCGTCCATTTGCGCCCACACTACTACTCCTTCTACTGAACGTTCTTAGTACCTGTCCTGCGACTCTTTTTGCTTTGTTTATCGTTATCTGATTTTGTGTTTCGAATTTCGCATCATCGGTCATTATAACCCTCAAATCGATCGTTTTCGTGCTTCTCTGAATTTTCTGTCTATCTGGAGCAGTGGTCCCCAACCCTGTGCCCGCGGGCGCCATGGCGCCCGCCGACCCTTTTGCGTGCGCCCGGCACCGGCTGCCTAAGATTGATGTTTTTGGGAACTTAAACTACGGGCTCAAAAGTTGGTGGGTCACGTATTTTAGGAGTTGTATCAAAATACTATTAAGAAAATAAAAAAAAGTTTACTGAGGAGGGGTATAAAAAGATTGTTCAAAACTTTTCTAGTCTAACGATAGATGAATCTTTCTCAAAAAAAAAGATCACAAAAACATCCAATTTGTAACGAAGCTGATTTTGATGTTCACTGAAAGATGGTTTTCAACTGGGACCAGGGTTTAAATATTACTGGTGGTATAATATCCCGAAGAATTGTTTTCATCTTCAGTTTACAGTTCGCCAATGATGTACCCACCAAATATACTGACCGCTTTTCACTTCTTATTGGTGCATCGCTAACAGCAACAACACTTTTCTTTTTCATCGCTCAACATGCTTTTCCCATACAGAACTACACATACACATGTTCTTTTCAAACAACAATTCGCTTTAGAACAAGAATTCACGTGCCTATTTTTTCATTTGTGAATATCTCCTTGTCAATAATCTTCATGTAAAAAAGCTCCGAGCGTAATTCTAACATAAGTTTGTTCAAGAAATTATTTTTTCGGGTCCGTTGTTTTATTGGTGCATTCCCGACTTGCTTTCCTGAGCAATGAGACCCGATAGTTAGTGAGGTCCCGTAGGTTAGCAGCCCGATGTCTTTATTTGTTTTTTTTAATATGTTGCATATTTTGACTCATTGGGAGGAAATTTCTTACCCGGTTTCCCTTATGACCGAAAAAACACTTTTCAAATAATATTTAGAAATATATGGTGTATTATATCCATTATTAAGTCAAACTATAATTATACTTCGAATCTTGCTTATGAATATAAATAAATAGTTAAAACTGTTTTGCCGTATTTGTTTTGTGTATTATTTTACATAGGAGTTTAATGTTTTTGTGTATGATGTTCATTTTCAAGTCCAAATATAAATCAGCCTTGAAAAGTAAGTGGCGCCCGCCGCTCTACTGGTATTTTTGAAAGTGCTCTTCAACACAAAAAGGTTGGGGACTCCTGATCTGGAGCATAATATGCAGTCTGTTTAAGTGCCTCATTTCTACCATATCTCAAGAGCTGAAATTTTTCGGTGTTAAATTTCCTGTTGTTGTCTTCTGACCATTTGTATATTCGTTTGTGTCCCTCTGCAAGGCCTCCACCTCTTTTGAATCGCTGATTTTTCCGCTGATCTTTGTATCGTCCGCAAAGGATGTTACTATACTGTTGCTGTTTACTTCAATGTCTATGTCTGTTAGCATGATAATGAAAGGAGTAGAGTCAGTACTGTACCTTGTGGTACTGAGCTGCGTACTTCTGATTCTGATGATGATATACCTCGAATTTTGATGACCTGTATACGTTCTCTGAGGAAGTTACAGATCCATTTTCCCACTTTACCTGTTATTCCCATATGTTTTTTTATTGTGCTATTATACCATGATCACATATGGCGAAAGCTTTAACAAAACCCGTGTATATGACATCGTACTTTTCATTGCCTTCCAATGCATCTAGGATATTATAGTGCTCTGTAAGTTGTGACAGGCATGATCTTCCTGATTGGAATTCATGCTGATTTTCGTTGAATCTTTCCAGTGTCTTCAAGAAGTCACAGATTTTCTCTCACACTATTCTTTCAAATATTTTGGTGAGGTTGGACGTCAATGACACTGGTCAGTCTTTCCTTGAGCTCTATCCTCTCCTTTATATCTTTATATATATATATATATATATATATATATATATATATATATATATATATAGATATATATATATATATAATTTATATATATATATTAAACTGTAAAAATGAAATAGCTACGTCCTTATACTGGATATAGAGAAGATTCCTAGACACTGGAGAAATACCGAGCATCTTGAAAAGAGCAAACATTGTATATATATAATATATATATATATATATATATATATATATATATATATATATATTATAATATATATATATATATAATATACACACATATATATATATACACATATATATATATATATATATATATATTATATATATATATATATATATATATATATATATAATATATTATATATGGACAATGTTTGCTCTTTTCAAGATGCTCGGTATTTCTCCAGTGTCTATTATTATATACGTTAAACACAACAAATCTCGAATATATCCTAAAAAATAACGAAAATGTAGACATCCGCATCCGCATCCGCGGATGTTGAAATCAAACATCCTCATCCGCATCCGCATCCGCGGATGTGAAAAAAATGACATCCGCTACATCACTAATATATATATATATATAGAAGTAGGCTTTGGTCAAGCTAGCAGTAAATTAAACCTCCAACATTGGAAGAGAATTAACCACACTACAATTTAATCGAATTCGTTCATACTGGAATTAGATCGAAATAATATTTAATGCTCAGTTACGTTGTTCTTAGTTATTAGTTACGTTAGGTTTAGTTAGATCAAGTTAGGTACTTTAGGTAAAAAATTAGAACTATTAGAATTTGGTCAAAATGGAATTAAATTCAATCGAATCAAATCAAGTTCGACTCTATTCAGGTTTTATCTAATTATTATTATTATTATATATATATATATATATATATATATATATATATATATATATATATATATATATATATATATATATATATAAGGTCGAATTCGATTTAATTCCAGTAAGTTCTGTTTAACGGCGTGCATTCTCTTTAATTCTAGTTTTTATATACTTTCTTTAATTTAACAGAACTTATACTGTATATTTAACTTAACCAATCGTACCCCAGCGGCTAGGAAAATGGGGTTAACCTAGCATTTTTGCACCTTTTGCCGAAATGGAATTAAATCGAATTGATCTAAATTGAATTCGACTTTATTCCATTCGATCTGCTTCATGTTACCCGTATTTGAAATGGACCCTCTATTTTTAAGATACTCCACATTAACTTTTCTACTTATAGGATGATATATTATTGTTATATTCATATAATTAATTAATACAAATACTGATTCTTTTTTTATTTGAAAACAAACTATATAATTCTGAAAGCTAATATAGGAACGTAACTGATGCGCGGCAATTTCTGTACGTAAATTATTCAATTAATTTAATTATTAATTCACTGAATAAAAAGGATAAGATACGTGAGTAAACAATAACTTTTTTTATAATAATAATAATAATAATAATAATAATAATAATAATAGAGCTTCTACCAATATCCTAAATATGATTCAGAAACCCGTTTGAATCAACGTTCAGACGCTGTAAGAATGAAATAGTCCCCTGTTCTCTCGTCATTGACGAATAACCCGCAGTCACTAATTAATGGATAGTGTACTTTATAATAGTCGGAGTATCATGCATTTATTATGCGTGGTAACAAACATATCAAAGGAATGGCCTTAGAAAATGATTTTCTATAATTGTTTTGATGATGCGCGCTTCTGTTGCCAATTGCAGCTATTATTTGCTTACTTATTTAAAGCCTTACTGACGTAAAGTATTTCACTGCCGTTTATTTCATTATCTCAGTATTGTCTTTTGTTAAATGGTACTAATTTGGTACTTTGTTATTGGTTTCCTACACCCTGAAATCTTTCTTAACCAGATGCAATCTGTTGTCTTTGAGGACTCAACAATAAAATCGGTATTTAGTTTTTAACGTGACATTTAAAAGAAAGTACTTCAAATTATATTTAATTATTATTCGAAAAAAACGTTGTTTTATAATTTTATTTAAAAAAAACTATAATTGGGATTTATTATAAATAACTTTAAATATATATTTAAGTATTCTATATTGTATTTCGACTATGTTTAAATGACGTCAGTAAAATAATTAAATTTTATCTTAAAAGTGTTTATATCAGCTCCATCTAGCGAGTTCCAATGTAAAACAAATTATATTCATATACCAATTCAAAAGAATTCCTATAGCGATTAGCTCGTTTCTTATTGGTTCAAATCCTAAAAGAAGGCGTGACGCCTTAAAGTTAGGTTAATGATTGGGTAAAATGTCGAATCATCGCGCATGACCGTGACTCATCATACCATCGATGAATGTAAATTTCAGAGGTTAAGATTTTCATTTGTGGTAGTCACTGTGAAGTGGGATGATGTACAACTACATCTTCAGTAAAGTAAGTCCCATTTTTCCTCTCCGTTTTTGTTGAACAATTCAAATTATTACAACCCTTACAGAAATTCCTTACTGTTAGAAAACGTCTCGCTATATCTAACTACAGAGTATAGAAAAGTATTTTGTTGGATAAAAATATGATTATCTTTCCCAGACAATGTACGCTTGAATAGTCGCACCTCATAAAATTGTCTAATTTTCACGTAAAATTATATATATATATATATATAATATATATATATATATATATATATATATATATATAGTCACTTTAAATTAAAACCTATAAAAATCTAACACTGCGTTTTTCTAACATACAGAAATATATATCTGTTACCTAAGAACACAAACTACGACCTTAAAAGTTCTAAGAAATATTTTCACTACCGAAAGAATGGCTCAAAAGTATATTTTGCATATCTACCTATTTCTTCTTCTTGTATGTTCAACTTTCGCACAAAGTCAAGTCAATATACGTAAGTATTAATACCTTCCAAAATTAACTAAAACGAAAATGTTACTATTTGTCTGTGAAGCGCAATATTCTTCAAATACAAAGAAAGTTAACATTTTTATATTATAGTTAAATGTGGGTAGCATTTACCGTAGATTTACGAACTATCATTCCCTTGTTAGTATGCAGATATAGTTGTCAACATTAAATATTAATATAATTTCAACCGGAATTACGACATTTAATAAATTTGACATTCTCTCAACAACTATTTTGTGGGTTAGATTAAGTTGAATTTAATTGACTCGTGTGTGTGTGTGTGTGTGTGTGTGTGAAACATTGAAAGCATAATTTTCATATACAAATGTTAGTGCCTCGATATTATATAACTAATTTGTACTAATTTTTGCAGTCATTTTGCATGATGACCAAGATACAGTCGCCGTGGAAGGGATCAACTCGGCTCTCAAATACCTTTCTCAAAACCCTGGACAGGGGGTCCAAGTAGCGAAGAAATACATTATGTCCATGAAACAAGGTAAAAACAAATGAAGCTACTTTTTAAACTTCATTTCATGCGTATGATCACAGACTAGCAAATGTTCATATTCAATTGTGGATACATTCGGGACAATGCATGTATTTTTTCTTGGTAAAATGCATTTAAAATATTCTAACTAAAATGTGTGTGTGTGTGTGTGTGTTGCACGAACGTCAAATGGGCATAAATGAGGTCTAGTGCGTGATATGTCACAATGTAGACGGGTATTTTTTTTGTATTGAGGTAACTTTTTTGGTACTTCGGAATATTAAAAAATTTCTATAATTATTTACAGTTATTTTTAATGTCATAAAACGCATGTTAGCGCCGATTACGTTAGGTCACTTTAGAACGTATTTGGTAATACCTCAATATTTGGGGACTTAACAAGAAACGCATTTTGAGCCAGCAATTGCGTCCGGCACACTCATCACACCCATCTCGGTTCGACAGCACTAAAGTTAGATTAAGTTGATTAGTTTTTATATATATGGAATTAAAAAAGTCCGTACTTTGCTTAAGCGGAGATACGCAAATGTGTGTGTGTGTGTGTGTGTGTGTGTGTGACTTAGCTTTTTACCGCTATAATGTTTTAAATAAATGGGCTTTGTTTTGTTGTTGTATATACAGTTATAAATATGCAGAACCACAGAATGCGAGAGACAACACGAGATTAACTGAAGATTCTTCATATTAAAGAGAGATTTTAGCCAAATTTCCTGAAACGGCAAAGTGCAAAATTTCGAATGGAACCAAAACAAAAACCTTCGTTGAAAACACACACTTCTGAGGGGAAATTATTCCCTTATTTCCTCAGAAGATAAAATATGCGTTGTATATGTTAAAAACTGGATTGTGTATATTTTCACGTTAAACTCGAGTACAACCTCGACTTCCTTCATTAAGTATGTATGGATGGATGTAATTAGGTATGTATGCGTAATTTTACTTAGTGAGTGCGTTTCGCTTTGTACTAAAGCTTCAGAAACCTTATAAACATAATTCAATAAAATATTGGTTAAGAAAATGTGTAAACTAACAATGTTATGTGTAAAGTATTGACGTACGCATTTATTTTAATACTTTTACTTTTTCCCTTGGATCAACTATTGGTTAACACTGAGAAAGAAATTATGCCATAAATTTAAATGATCAGTCCAACCAAATAAAAATGTACAAATCCTGTAAAACTAGTAACAGTATATCAGTCCTGTAAAAAATTAACTTATACAACATGAGAAAAGCATATTTTATATTTATTCAAAATGGACAAAGTTTTTTTATTATCATATATTCGGAGCTTAATGCATAATACAGGAGCGAAATCTAATATCAATACAGTAACTGTAGAAAACCGCATTACTCACGCGTATAAAAACCACTTTCTTGAAGATAGTAAAAAGTTTTAGGACAAGCGAAAAGATCGATAAACATGCATTATGAAGGCGTCCTTGCAGATTCAGGAACTCGCTTGTTATTGAATCTATGAATGTTTAAGTAACTTCGGAGCGCCTGTTGTAAATCTTAATGTAATTGAATTCGGGAAAGCTCCATTATTACGTTTAGATTCGAAAAGTATTGATCTACTTGGTTACTTACATACTTTTTATTATCTTTAAACTCCCTCCTCCCCACACACAAAATACTTAGCATTGCGAAAATACCACTATTCTTTCTTTCTTCATACAGACGGATATGATTCACGCAATGCTATAATCTTACGTCTCTTTGTGGAAGGTATATTATTACAGTACTCACTGTGTTTACTTCATTAAAACTTCAGGATTTTTGTCTACATGTCGCACCCTCTCAAATTTTGGCTATAAATCCCTTGTAACATTTTTAGTTATTTCCCGTTCTTTATGCATTTTTCGATTGTCAGCTGGAGGCTTTTAACACCTACATAAAGGGTTACATATCATAGGATGATATTTGTCTTCATTCACTTCCAAGCAGGCATATCTCTCTCTCTCTCTCTCTCTCTCTCTCTCTCTCTCTCTCTCTCTCTCTCTCTCTCTCTCTCTATATAAGCACACCGGACAAAAAATTAGTCACCCCTAATAGCACCGATAGTAGGAAGTTCAAGGTCACACAGAGGGCGCTGATGTAGCATTGGTAAGTGACAAGTAGCGGTGACGTCGCACACAGGATCAGATCTGTTTCGTGAGGTGGTGAAGAACAAAGTGTGTGTTGGATATAGTCTGCAAAATGGGTCGTGAGGCAGACGTTACTCAGTGTCAAAAAGGAGCCATCGTGTTTGGCAGAGCCCACGGACACAAAATGTCTGAAGTAGCCCAATTTGTTGGTGTGTCAACGCGTACTGTCCAGCGAGTTTACAAAGAGTGGTGTAGTTCGCAATCAACTGACAATCGACGGCGTAACTGTGGCCGGAAAACAATTCTCGACAATAGGGGCCGCCGCCATGTTTCTCGTCTAGTAACTGCAAATCGTTTTCAAACCAGAGAACAATTGCTCCAAGAAACCAATGAGGTTCTCCAGCGACCAATTTCCGAACGGACATTGCGACGAGAACTGCATGCGATGGACATCTGGAGCAGGGTACCACGGAAGAGGCCGCTGTTAACAGCAAGTCACAAATTGGCACGTTATAAATGGGCTCAGAGGCACCAAAACTGGACTGGGGCAGATTGGAAACGTGTAATTTGGTCCGATGAGTCCCGTTTTTGTTTGTTCTCCAATGATGGGAGGCGACGAGTACATCGCAGGTCCAATGAAGCCTTTAATCCTGAATGCGTCGAAGGTGTTGTTCAGGCTGGAAACAGAAAGTGAAGCGCGGACTCTGGCGGAACTTCGGGACCGGCTGATGAACGAGTGGCAGCAAATCGATGTTCAGTACATGCACAACCTCGTAGAGTCTCTGCCTCGCCGGATTCGTGCGGTTATCAAGGCCAGAGGCGCCGTCACACGTTATTAGGTACATTCTGAGAGGGGTGACTAATTTTTTGTCCGGTGTGCTTATATATATATATATATATATATATATATATATATATATATATATATATATATATATATAAATGAAGGTGTTTCACAACCGGTTTACCATACTATGGGGGGTGATTTGGAGGGTGATATCGAGTAAAAAAGTTAATACAACATCGGTGCTATTTCCAACCGTTGCGGAACTACGGACGTTTTAAGGTGCACGTAAAAAAATATATTTATTGCTACATTTTATGAGATACAACTTATAAATGTTCAAAATGTCCGCCTCGGTTTTCAATGCACAGCCTTGCTCGTTCCAAACAAGTGTCCACTGCCCATTGAATCATTTCGGGGTGTTCTTATATGGAAGCAGCGGCATCCATTATCCGACACAAGAGTTCGTCTCTCGTTTGTACTTTGGTCTTGTGGACCATCTCTTTCACAAGGCCCCATAAAAAGAAATCTAACGGGGTTAGGGGTGGATATCTCGCGGGCAACGATATTGGACCAGCACGACCAATCCAACGATTCCCGTACCGCTGATTCAAGTAATCCGTAACATGACGACCGAAATGTGGTGACGCCCCATCGTGCTGAAAGAACATCCTGCGCTTTGTCTCTGAGGACACGTCCTCCATCAAAAGCGGCAATTCGTTCGTCAGGAAGTTCAGATAAATATCAGCAGTTAGTCGTTGTTCCAAAACGAACGGTCCAATCAGCTGATCTCCAATTACACCGCACCAAACATTCACCAAGAATCGATGTTGAAAGTGTCCTTCAACGATACCGTGGGGATTATCGGCGGACCACAAGTGGGAATTTCGTCTACTGTTAATTTCATCCCGAATGAATTGTGCTTCATCACTAAACAGTATGCGATTAAGAATTTGGCGATGCATAGCCGTCCACTGGCAAAATTTAACACGTTTATCGTAATCATCCAGTTGAAGAGCTTGCACACGTTGCAAATGATAGGGATACAAACCTTCATCATGTATGGATCACCATATACGCGATGCGGATTAACCAATTCATCTAGAAATCCTTCGAACACTGGTAGTTGGGCTACGTTGTACTAGGTCCAGTATGCGCTCCTCCACAGCAACGGGCCGTCGTGCTACATGTTCTTGGTTACGTGGAACAATTATCCCTGTTTCCCTTAATCTCTGGTGTGTGTCACTAAACACTTGCCTGTTTGGTATTCAGCGATTCAGAAAACGTCTTCGATATTCCTCAACTGCCGCTCTGCTGTTACCATCACAGAATCCATAAATGAAATGGATATCAGCGTATTCAGCGGGTGTGAACTGTTGATTCATTTTGATTGTTCATTAACGCAACACATTGTCTCGTACCACAGATCAGAACGAACTGAAAGAAAAAACAGGATTAGTAGTGGTAACTTCGTTAACCGAAACTACCACCACTGCTGCCATCTATCGAATTACACACAAGTAGGGATTTGTCGTTTGCACATCTTAAAATGTCCGTAGCTCCGCAACGGTTGGAAATAGCACCTCTGCTGTATTAATTTTTTTACTCGGTATCACCCCCCAAAAGTATGCAAACCGGTTATGAAACACCCTGTGTGTATATATATATATATATATATATATATATATATATATGATGAATAAAACCACGAAGGAAAGGAAACACAAAATGGTGCTCAAGCGCTTTCGTCTAATGACATCCTCAGGAACACTGAAGTACATAAAAAGGTTACAGCCTATAATTATATAGGTTACAGAAAGAAAAAAAAAGAAAAAAGAAATAACATACATACACACACACACACATATATATATATATATATATACATATCTATATATACAAATACTACATACATACATACATACATATATATGCAATAAACAGAGAAGTAAAAATAAAAAATTAAAAATTAAAACCTTAAAGGATTACCAGTGAGGCGTACAAATTTGTAAGGAAAAATATCGATTTTTAGCACAAGATCAAATGGATTATAAAAATACAAATTTATACTGGAACTCTGCCCGGGTTTTAACACTCTGCTGCCTATGGTCAGGTTTCGATATATAAAAAAATAAAATGCAAATTAAAAGTTAATAAAGTAGCAGACAAGTTTACCAAAGATTTAATGTTTTACCCTTCTTATCTAAATCTGTTTTAAAGGAATTCAAAATAACAGGATCGAGTTGAAAAAGACCTTTGCTTATGTTGAAGTTATTTGAAAGTTGGATAATGGCAGACTCAAGAATATTTCTATTAACAATGTTGCTTGAATGGAATAAAACTGAAGCATTATTCCAATCAATACAGTGGGCTAACTCTGACAAATGGACAAAAAGGGCACTGGACAACTGTCCTGTTCTAACGGAATATTGATGCTGTTTTATACTTGTGTGCAAATCCTTTCCCGTCTGACCTATGTAAAAGGAATCACATTGTTTACAGCCAATTTTATAGATAATGCCTGAATTATTGGTAGGGCTATTTTTTACTATGATATTTTTCACAATATTGTTATATGAAAATACTACATTAATATCCAAAAGTTTAAGTACATTAGCAATGCCTAAAAAGCCCGGGAAAAATGGAAGTACTAAAATATTTTTTGACAAAGTACGAGTGTTAATATTGACACGATAGAAAGTTCGTTTTGCCTTGTTGAGACAAGATTCCATAAACGCAGATAGATAACACAAATCACTTCCAATACCGTTGATTTTTTCCAATTCGGCATCGATGTATTACTTCTCTGTTTATTGCATATATATGTATGTATGTATGTATGTATGTATTTGTATTATAGATATGTATATATATATATATATATGTGTGTGTGTGTATGTATGTTATTTCTTTTTTCTTTTTTTTCTTTCTGTAACCTATATAATTATAGGCTGTAACCTTTTTATGTACTTCAGTGTTCCTGAGGATGTCATTAGACGAAAGCGCTTGAGCACCATTTTGTGTTTCCTTTCCTTCGTGGTTTTATTCATCATAAATATTTTTCACGTGTTACTTTCGTGAAATAATTTTCATATATATATATATATATATAATAATGAACAGGAACACCAGAGAAAATACAAACATCCTTCAAGGTTTAATAGTACCAACGTTTCGGAATGCACTAATTCCATCTTCAGGGCTAAAACAATAAAATTCCAAATCACATACAAAATTACAAAATACAAATTGCTTAATAACAATTTAAAATAAACTTAAAAAAAAAAAAAAATTATAAAAAGTAGCTAAGAAAATGAAATAATTTCCGACCCACGTCAGCTTAAAATTAAGGGTTAAAAAGGAGGCCACTCCCGTGAAGGTTAAGAAAAGGATGGTCCCTCATCGAACTACTGAACAGACCTAATGTCGCTTAACTTTTGATTCTTCGCCAGGGCAGGTGGCACGCAGCTCACCCAACTGTTCGTCCTTCTATTGGTTGGTAGTTAAATGGGTACTCTAGGTAGGTTAGTGGTTAAGACGCTGGGATGCAGATCGGGAGGGCATGAGATCGAGTCCGGGCGAGGACGTTGCATTTTTTGACTTCCCTGATGGGTCGTGGTTCGAATTCCACGTTAAGCTGTAGCTCTAACAACAAGCTTGACCCTCATCAAAATGAACAATTCGATTAGAAACAAACCCAAGATTTGTGTGTGTATATATACACACACACACTAGAATAATAGCACATAAAATAGAAAATATGGGAATAACAGGCAAAGTGGGAAAATGGATCTACAACTTCCTCAAAGAACGACTACAGGTGGTCAAAATTTAAGGTGTATCATCATCAGAATCAGAAGTACGCAGCTCAGTACCACAAGGTACAGTGCTGGCCCCACTCCTGTTCATTATCATGCTAACAGACATAGACCGTGGAGTTAACAGCAACAGTATAGTAACATCCTTTGCGGACGATACAAATATCAGCAGAAAAATCAGCGATGCAAATGAAGAGGTCTTGCAGAGGGACACGAGCAAAATGGTCAGAAGACAACAACATGACATTTAACACCGAAAAATTTCAGCTCTTGAGATATGGAAAAAATGAGGAACTTAAACAGACTGCATATTATGCTCCAGATAGACGGAAATTCAGAAAAGCACGAAAGCGGTCGACTTGGGGGTAATAATGACCGATGATGCCAAATTCGAGGCACAAAATCAGATAGCAATAAACAAAGCAAAAAGAGTCGCGGGACAGGTACTAAGAACGTTCAAAAGGAGGGACAAGACAGTAATGATTCCCCTGCTGAGAACACTTATCATACCAAAACTTGAATACTGCTCAGTTTTGACGTCCCCATATAAAAAGGAAGAAATTAATAACCTAGAAGAAACGCAGAGACATTTCACAGCCAAGATTGATGGCTGCAAAGAACTCAACTACTGGGAAAGACTACGTAAACTAAATGTGTACTCTCTGGAAAGAAGAAAGAGGAATACCATAATCTATATATGGAAAATGATCGAAAAACTGGTACCAAACCTCAAACTAAACCCAATTACCATCCAAACAACGCTGGAAAATAGGAAAGGCAGAATGTGTAGTGTTCCCAAATTAAAGGCCAGACAAGGGACCTCCTCAACACTGAAGGAAAATAGCTTTGTTGTCAGGGGGCCAAGACTTTTCAACCAGCTTCCAAAGGACCTCAGAAACGTTACAGGGGTCAAAGTTGAAGTCTTCAAGAGAAGACTAGATGCCTGGCTCAGGACGATACCAGATGAGCCGGGTGTACATGGCTGTGCTATGTGCTGGCTATGGAGAGTGCAAAAGAGGAACTTGCTCCTCCACCAAGCCAGGACTAGAGGCAGGGCCACCAGCTTGACCGTGTGAAGAAGGACCGACTCACGGAACCCAAACCAGGTTAACGAGAATGTCCGCTGGGTCTTGCGCAACAAAAGCCCCCCGAAACACAACCTAGAAGGGGTGAGACTCGGAGGTGCGAGTGTGTTACTAAAACCTTTCCTGGTTCTCCCTTAGTAGGTATACTAAATTTGATGCAGATTGCCCTTGCCATTTTGGCATACGCTGATCGTTTAGGGGGCAGGCCACATATTAGTCCTCCCCACGAGAGGGGTGACTGGGAGGGGTTGTGTTACTAACATCATCTCTTGTTTTCCCTTAATATGTATACTAAATTTGAGGCAGATTACCGTAGCTGTTTAGGGGCACCCCTCCCAGTCTCCCCAGGGGGGTAACTGGTGAGTCTTTTTTCTTTTTCTGAATGAATGTTAACCCGAGTGATAGGTGTTGCGATTACTTAACCCCTTATTCTCTTCTCTTAAACCCCTACTCTTTCCTTTCTCTCGAGCTAACCTTAGAGTGGATCTTAGGGTCTTTGTTAGCCTTAGCTTCTGTAGATCTGTAGATCATCAGGGAAGATAATTTTTTTACGACAGATGGCTACCGAACCAATGCACGGTGACAATATTTTAGACGTGATGACGAACGACGAAAATATAGTCGAAGGTTTGAAAGTAGGTGAGAGTTTGGGATGTAGTGATCACCAAATTATTACGTTTAAGCTATTGATAGAAAACAGTAAGGATAGTAACGTAATAGAAGTCCCTGATTTTCGTTGGGCTAATTTTGATAGTTTTGCGGACAGGATGAGAGTAGTAGACTGGGATAATTTATTTATGGGTAATGACACAAATTTTCATTGGGAGACGTTTAAAGAAAGTTTTTTGAATATCGAAAGGGATTTATTTGTCGTAGGCCCAAGCGCGCTAGAAATCATGATAGGCCCAAGTGGTGGACTAGGGAAATAGGTAAGTTCATAAACGAGCGTAACAGAGCGTATAGACTTAATAAGCGCAATGGCATGGTAGCTAAATTTAATAGATATATCGAGCTTAGACGTCAGGTTAAAAGATCTGTTAGGAATGCTAAGCGTAATTTTGAGATACTCGTAGCTGCGGATAGTAAACATAATCCGAAAAAGTGTTTTGACTACGTCAATAATCGTAAGCCGATAAAAAATAACATAGGCCCTCTAGTGGACGCTAACGGCGCTTTGGCTTCTGACGCTCAGGCGATGGCGGGTATTTTTAACAACTTTTTTGCGACAGTTTTTACCATAGAAGACGTAAATAATGTCACCGATGTGGACGATATCGTTCCATTTAGTAACGAGACTATTTGAATGTAATAACTATTTACGAAGGTCAGATTGCGCATTATATCGATAAGCTAAAAGTTAGCAAGGCTCCAGGCTCTGACGCACTTTATTCTAGACATTTGAAAGATTTGAAAACGTTGTCGTAGGCCCATTAACAAAAATTTTTAATAAGTCACTGGAAGCGGGGATTATTCCTGAAGACTTCAAATTAGCTAACGTTATGCCCATTTTAAAAAAGGTGACTGCACAGTAGCTAGCAATTATAGGCCTATTAGGTTAACGTCAATTGTCGGTAAACCTTTGGTATCCGTAGTTAAGGATCATATCGTCGATCACTTAGAAAGTCGCGATTTGATTAATAGTAGTCAGCTTGGGTTTCGACGCCATAAATCTTGTTTAACTAAGTTGTTAGAGTTTTCTAACGAAATAGTGCGCGAGTACAATAGGCATAGAGCGGCTGACGTTTTTATTTAGACTAAAAAAGCGTTCAATACAGTTCCGCATATAAGATTAATTGCAAAGGTTGTTGTTAATGGTAGGGGATCGGGGTGGTTGGACGTAGGTAGCGGTGTCCCTCAGGATTCAGTGTTAGGCCCATTGCTATTCGTAATCTACATTAACGACATAGATGTAGGCTTCACCAGTAACGTGTCAAAATTCGCGGACGATACTAAAATAGGTGATAAAGTTCTTAACGTGGACGATAGAAATTGGCTCCAAGACGATGTAAATAGGATTATGGAGTGGACGGATAAGTGGCAGATGCAATTTAACGTAGACAAATGTAAAGTTTTGCATATAGGTTTTCGTAACAATAATTACACGTACACGATGGACGATGGACAGTTAGCGAGCGTTGACGAGGAAGTAGACATAGGCGTATGCGTATCTAAGGTTTTAAAGTTAGGAGCCAGTGCCTGGAGTCTTGCGCAAAAGTTAATAAGATGTTAGGCTTCATAGCGCGTAATTTCGAATTTAAATCGAAGAATATTACATTGCCCCTTTACAAGTCCCTAGTCAGGCCTCACTTAGAATATGCCGTTCAGTTTTGGTACTCGTATTTGCGTGAGGTTATTGATAGGTTGGAAAGGGTTCAGCGACGCGCCACGAAACTAATTCCGTCACCTCGCAACAACTCTTACGAAAATAGGATTAAAGAGTTAGACTTGCATTCACTCGAGACTAGGAGATTAAGGGGGAAGCTTATTGAAGTTTTCAAAATCGTTAATAAAATCGATAACGTGAGTTTTGACATTGTTCATTTTCGATAATAGCAATACTCGTAATAACGGATTTAAATTACGTGGTAGACGTTTCATTACTAACATCGCTAAAAACTTTTTTACGTTTAAAGTAATTGATAAATGGAATAATCTTCCCGCGCTCATCGTGAACTCTACCAGCGTTAATATGTTTAAGAACCATTTAGATAGGCATTTTAAAAATATTAGCGTCGTTTAAATAATAAAAACAATTAGCAACAGGAGCTCTAGGGGTGATAGTCGAGGTTTGAGTCTGTTGACGATTGATGCCAACTTGTGACATGCCAGCGTGTGGTATGCCAGCATTAAATTTATATTATTAAAAAAAAGAAATCGACTAACACGAACTTAGATGTAGCTCGTAGCGTAAACTAACCCACCTTTTGTTATACTCTTCTCATCCTCTCTTTACTTATATGTCTGTAGTTTGCATGGTATGACAGTGTTTCTTTGAGTTAAGACTGTGTTTGCATGATTTGTGAGCGTTCTTATTTTACTTCTTTTCATCTTTCACCCCTTTCCTATTCTCTTCGACTATTTTTCCGACTTGTCGGCAGTGGCCAGCGGATGATGATGGTCAGTCTCCTCTCTTTTTCTGAATGAATGTTAACCCGCGAATGATAGGTTTTGCTACTTACTTAACCCCTTATTCTCTTTTTAACCCCCTGCTCTCTTCTTTCTCTCGGGCTAACCTTAGAATGGATCTTATGGTCTTTGTTAGCCTTAGCTTATGTAGATCATCATCATCATCATCATCATCATCATCCCTTACAATAGGGTGTGGCATTAATATCTGACGCATCTGTTTCTGTAATTAAACAAGACTGAACAAAGTAAATCATGTTTTTATTACACTTAAGTGAAGCACAGGTATGGGAGACTGTGACACCATAGCAGTCTACTCAACGCTGGTCTACTTCTTAAAAATCACTCCTTTTGAATACTGTTTATTACAATTGACACTCCCGGCGTCGCTGAATGCTCGCTGAGTTGCAACAACAGAACAGAGCCTCGCTTAATATAGAGTTCTACAGTTTTAATCCGCGTTGGCACGTCGTAATGTTCCATCATTCAAATCTCGACGGCTTCACCCGTAATGCACAAAAATAAATAATTAATTATACAGATATTTCTTTAAAATATATACAATAAAAATGTGTCACATATAAATACCACATCCTGTATATATATCAGTGGCGTGCATTCAGGGTAAGTTAGGTAAGCGCTGCCTACCTTAATAAAAATCTTATTAAAGATATTAAAGACAGTACCGTATTTTTCAGAATAATCTACAGTACATACCCACTAGCCAGTTATGAAGTTTATCATTAGCTACTATAATTATATAATATGTACAATTTGTACATATAGTGCGTGTGCTCGCACGCAATACCGCTTACCCTGTAGACGTACCCACCGCACGCCACTGATAGCTTTTCACTCCACCTTAGACCTACAGTTTAACGTGGAATTCGAACCACGTCCCACCAGCAGCCCAGCGTCTTAACCACTAGGCCACCCAGGGTACCCATTTATCTACCAACCACTTTCTTTATTGTGTGGAAAGATGAACAGCTGGGTTTTGCTGCGCGCCGGCTGCCGTCAGCGGGTCTCGAACCCGGGGCCGATTGATTCGTAGTCAGCGACGGTAACCGCTACACCACCGAGGCGCATATATATACAGGGCGTCCCAAAAAAATGTATACACACTTTAACAGCTGATAGCTCAATTGATGTTTCTTTCTTTCCAAGTTAAACCCATTAGAATTAATAATGGCAGTCAGACTAAGCTTTGAACAAAGGAAATTCATTCTAAAATGCTACTGGAAGTGTGAAAACGCAGTTGAAGTGTAAAGACAGTTTAGGAGGGAGTTTCAAACAGATCCACCAACGCTACTTACCATCACTCGAATTAGAGATAAGTTTGAAGCCGATGGAACTGTTCAGAATGTCCACAAGAAGCGTTCCGGAAGACCACGGACATCGACAAGCCCCACAAAGCAAGAAAGAGTACTGGAAACGTATCACCAAAGTCCAAGAAAATCTGTGCGGCAAGCGAGTCGTGAGGTAGGAATTTCAGAATCGTCTGTCCAACGCATTTTGAAGCGCTGTCAATGGAAAAGTTACATTCCAAGATTAGTCCATGCTATTAATGAAGATGATCCGGACCGAAGAGTGGAGTATTGCGAGTGGTACTTGGCACGATGTGGATGTGGATTGGACGAAGGGGTTTCGTAGAATACCCTCCGCGTTCACCAGACCTCACACCACTAGACTTTTTTTATGGGGATACTTAAAAGACAAAGTCTACGCTATAAAACCTGCAACAGTCGCTGAATTGAGAGCAGCCATTGAACGAGAATGCACACAAATACCAAACGAAATGTTTCGTGATGTTTGCGATTCCATTGCTTCGTGTTATCAGCAGTGCCTGGACCAGAACGGACGTCAGTTTGAAAACAGGCGTTGACAAAACAATTAAATAATGTCTGTAGATTCTATTACATTTTGAAAATGAAATGTATTTTAATAAACACTGCCTTTATAATTATTTAAAGTGTGTATACATTTTTTTGGGACGCCCTGTGTATATATATATATATATATATATATATATATATATATACCTCTCAATAACGACACTCCACTATAACGAAACCGCTCTTTACCGAACACCTTAGGCATTTCGAAAAACCTCTCTTTATCGAACACACTGTTCGTTATAAGGAGGTGTTTTCCTCCTCACGGAGAAATACTTTTAAGTAGTAGTGCATTTAATATACTGTATATACACAACCTTATAAAGTATGTATGAAAAGCTAATAAGGGTCTAAATAGGTCATTAAAATATACACTACAATATCGCCAAAGGAAAACCTCTTTACAACGAACTACCTCTCTATAATGACAGCAATTTGGCTTTTATATTTCGTTATAGATTGGTTTACTTGTATATATATATATATATATATATATATATATATATATATATATATATATATATGTGTGTGTGTGTGTGTGTGTGTGCGTGTGTAAAAAGTATCGAAATTTGTTACTTAAGTTAAAGTACTGCTACTTTGACAAAAATGTACTTAAGTAAAAGTAAAAAAAATATATGCTTTAATACGTACTCAAGTAGTAAAAATAAAAGTTCCATCTCAAACATAATACTGTACAGTATCAATAGAACATTACTTTGTAACAACGATAAGCTATGTACTAACTATATTTATTAGGTCATGAAAAAACAAATATAGGACTTCAACCGGTAGACTTTGGCAGATGGTAAAGAAAGCAGAACGCTCGTGATTGGCTAATTTAAATGCCCGCGCGTCCTGTGTCCTCTGATTGGTTGCTTCAAATATGGGAGTTTCTAGAATGTTGGCGAAAGTAACGAAAAGTATCGAGAGAAATGTAGTGGAGTAAAAGTACAATATTTTCTCTTAAAATTTACTTAAGTAAGAGTAAAATTATTTAAAGATTGAAGTACTTTTTAAAAGTTGATCCAGAAAAAAGTTACTTAAGTATGGTTACTTCGTTACTTTACACATATGCGCTTTATGCCTTTATCATATATATATATATATATATATATATCAGGGATGGGAAATAGAAATCTTTTTCGATTCAAATTCGAGTCCGATTTTCACGCAATTAGAAATATAGATTCGAATTCGGATTCAAATTTTTCGGTTTTTATCGATTCGAATTTTTTTCCGATTCGGATTATTTCTTTTTCGATTTCGATCCGATTCGAATCCGATTCGGATCCAGGCCTAATTTTTCTTGATTTTTATGAGTTCATTTAATAAAATTATACCTATCATCGTTGTTTTAGTCAAGGGGTGGCTATTATTAATAAGTTTCATTTTTAAAAAATAATACAGATAATTCTCAGTGTATTAACGATCTAAGTAATAACTTTAGATTTACTCTTAATAAGGTGCAAAAAAAAATCATTCATATAAGCTAATTTATTAAACAATTAAGGCTCATATATACAAGAAATATTAATTATAGCATACATAAAAATTAAAATATGATAATAATACTTTAAGAAATATATCCACTGTATAGATACAAATTTACAAATTAAAATTAGCCCTGACAACTAAGATATTTTCAATGTTCGAAGGCAAAAGGTTATTTCTTTGAGGAGCGTGTGAAATTGTCACTCTCGGACAATACCAAAATTTAAGGATTAGGATTAGCACCTTAATGGATGGAGTATAGGATTAGTATGATTTTTGTCCGAGCAAACAGATTCTCGGAAAGGTCAGTCTTTACCTGTGGTGAAACCGGAAACGTTAATAAGCCTTATAAGTTATTTATAAGTTATAACCAAATTTTTAAAATCCGGATCCATATTTTTATCGATTTGAATTCGAATTCGGATTCAGCGTTTCTTTTCGATTCGGATCAAAATTTCGATTCAGATCCGCGCCCGTTTTTTCGATTCGAATTTTTTTTCGATTCAGATTTCTTAAAAAATATCGATTAATTCCGATTATTGATTCGAATCCGATCCGATTTCCCATCTCTGATATATATATATATATATATATATATATGCTAAGGATAGAAATCCCATAAAAGGTGGAAATCGTAAACAGAGGAGACAGATAATTCAGTCAAAAGACGTCCTTTGACTGAATGTGGCAGTCATTTTATAAATTATAATCTCCTCTCGCCATTTAGACCAAATTTTGATAAATATATGACGAGGGTGAATCGGGGCATGAACTAAAGAACTAGTTGAGTGATGCATTCTTCGCATTAAGCCGTATTGAGCTCGCTTATTATTTTCAGTGAAACTAGCACAATTTGGGAGGCAAACATTTGGGAAGCCGAACAATTAGGTAGCTTTATTATATAGTAGGTTCAGTGTTTCCTCCGTGTTTTTATTCTCACCCGCAGTTGCTGACAATATATACAGGGTGTACACAAATTATCTTTACAACTTTCTCTCAAATAAAAATAGTAGGAAACGAGATACACATACTGTTTTTGCGCCATCTGTGAGAGAAAGTAATAAAGTTTCACATAACCTCAAACACATTCAACATGGGCACCATTTGTCACACGTAAGACGTCCAAACGGTATTCTATCTTCATCCATGTACGCTGCAACATTTCAACGTCAACTCTTGCAACAGCAGCAGTAATTCTGGTCTTTAAATCGTCAATATACACAACTGGAGTTGTGTACACGCAGTCTTTTACATAACTCCGTAGAAAAAAGTCACAGTGTGTTATGTTTGGTGATCTGGCCGGCCAAGAGATGAGCCCCCCACGGCCAATCCACCGATTTAGGAAATGCATGTTAAGGGAATTTCGTACCAATTTCGTAATTTGTATACACCCTGTACAATAATCTGACATCTGACAACTACCACGTGAAACTTTATTACTTTCTCTCACAGATGGCGCAAAAACGGTATGTGTACCTCGTTAGTTTCCTAATATTTTTATTTGAGAGAGAAGTTGTAAAGACAATTTGTGTACTCCCTGTATATGCTAGAACTAAACGTTTAAAATAATTTTTTTTTACCTCAGTTCTACAATACAATATTTGAATCTTCTATATTTTATAATTTTCCGAAGCTTAATTCTTTAAGGTTATTTCAATTTTATAGTAAGAAAGTAGGCTGCAAATAATTCATACTTTTCATCGTAATTACAATATATCTCATAGTTGTTGTTAAAAATGTTCCAAAAAGTGAAACAATATTATAGGTTTAACTGTAATACATAGTTAGTCGGGCATTATGGTACTGCGGCAATATGAAAAGAGCATTACGTAAAGTTTACGCGGGAAACGGTCGACTGTGTTCTGCTAATGAATTGCAGTCAGAACGTGTTTGTTCGCCATGAAAAGAAAGTTAAAAGTACTTCGATTTAAAACATTTTCTATCGTTATTCTCCTTTAATTCCTTCATTCCCTAAATCAGTGGTTTTCAACCTTTTCTGGTTCGAGGTACTCTTCAGCGCCATTCGCTCCTCTTTCGCGGCACTCCGGAAGACTTTCTTCTCTATTGTTCAATATCCAGTTGCCTACTCCCTAACCACGTGACTTCAGAATGAGTCTACATATAGTGTCCTTATAGACGTAATAAATCGCGAATGTTTTGTTTCATATGAAATCGGCATATGTTCACTAACTTTTTAATTTTCAATTACTATTTTTGTCATTTTCATGAAATTTCGCGGCACCCCTGGGAGCCGTGCGGTGTTCCGGTTGGAAAACTGCCCTAAATATATATATATAATAGTATATATATGAACATGTTTCAGGTGCAGACATTGAGGCAACCGTGAATGCCACCTGTGACATAGTAGACGTGGCGATAGACAATGGAGAACCTCCCCACGTAGTCTTGGATGCCACAAAGAGTGGGATT
Organism: Bathynomus jamesi; assembly: GCA_023014485.1. Lineage (NCBI taxonomy): Eukaryota > Metazoa > Arthropoda > Malacostraca > Isopoda > Cirolanidae > Bathynomus > Bathynomus jamesi. The sequence goes on along the minus strand of JAJOZX010009993.1, from coordinate 90,254 downwards.
ATGTCAGAGACTGCCAAATCTTTCACCAGAGCCCTTGGTCTGCCCACATTTGCAGCTTCGTACGGCCAGCAAGGAGATTTAAGGTATCCTGCGTTTAGTAATTGGCAATCAGTTAAAAAAAAATTGTAAATTCTAAAACTTTGTTCCTTCATCTTATTTCTTTTAATAAATTTAAATGTATTATAAAGATTGCGTAAATTAATAATTCACAGGCCTGCGAATGAGAACTTTGTAAGAGTTGTTTTCTTACTAATAACTGATTTTATATAATTCAACTACGCTGATTTCGAATAAGGTGTCCATTTTTCCTATCATGTAAGGATTTTCTGCAAACTGGAAGGGAAAAAACAACAACATAAATAAATATTATATATTTTAATTTACATTAGCTACCTATTTCGCTTTGTTATACTAATTACAAATGCAAACAACTTTAAAAAGAAAGAAGACTATTAACGTCAATTACGTATTCATCTTTATTTGTCCTGAGTTTTCTTGAGATCTATGCCTTTTAGTCTCGAATATACGCGCTGTTCCTTTTCTTTTATGTAATAATTCTGGAGTATCCCGTTTCAACATCCAGCAGTAATCAGCCATCATGCTGATGTCCCACCTTCCCTGATATCTCTTCTCCATTTCTTTGATGTCTTGGTGAAACCGTTCTCCTTGTTCTTCGCTGAATGCTCCGAGATTCTCAGGGAAGTCATCCAAGTGTGAATGTAAGAAATGTAATTTTAAACTCATATTACAACCCAACTCTTTGGACTTATTTAGCATGTTGTTCACAATGTTTTGGTAATTTGGGTCCTTGTTGTTCCCCAAAAATTTGCTGATAATATCCTTAAAAGCAATCCACGCTTCTTTTTCAAGATTGCTCATTGTTCTTTCAAAGTGTTCATCCAAAGTCAGTTTTCTAATCTGGGGACCAATGAAAATTCCTTCTTTTAATTTTGCTTCCGAAAGAGTTGGGAATTTACCACACAGATACTTAAAACAATCTCCATATTCGTCCAAACTTTCACGTTGAATGTTTTAAGAACCAGGTATCAGGTTGACTCTACGTGACCATTCCTTTTTTACCCACTGCTGAGTTCTTGCTCAGCTATCCCATTTACACAAAAAACGTGGAAACTTCGTATAACCTGGTTGTTGACCTAACAACATACAAATCACTTTTAAGTCTCCACAAAGTAGCCAACCGTGTTCTTTGTATTTAACCTTAGCTAGAAGAAGCTCAAGATTTTCGTTCGTTTCCTTCAAGTGAACCGAATAAGCCACAGGAACGACTGCATGCAAGTTACCGTTGTGAAGGAGGACGCCTTTTAGACTTCTTTTGGGAGAATCGTTGAAAAGTCTCCACTCATTTGGGTCATAGATTGCAGCGCCTAGCTTAAGTATAAGTTCCGAAACATTGTTGCAATATGCCAGTGAATTTTCTTGAGAAAAATATTGGATGAATTCTTCTTCTCGCTTTCTGTACCAGTAAAATGACGTCCCGGGAGAAAGCAAGGTCTTTGCATAAAGTTTGGATCTCAAAATCTCTGAAGAATCCTTCGGGAGACAAATCTCTTTCCAAATCATTAAGTTCACTTTGTGTAAACAATTGGGGTTCTCCAGATGTTTCGGTTTGAAAACAATCAATATCATCATTTCCATCGTCAGCAGACACGGAATCAGATGAAGTTATATCAAGAATATTTGGTTTAGTAGGTACAGGTATACCAGGTCCATGAGCAACAGGTCTTATAGCAGACTGAAAGTTTGGATAAGAAATTTCCTTTTTAGTTTTAGTATTGTAGCCTTGCACGTTACACGAACAAAAATAGAAGTCATTGCTGTGATTTCTAGGCTCACGCCAGACCATTGGAATCCCAAAAGGTAAAGAATCCTTTCTACCTTTACTCCAGTCTAAGTTGTTCAACACAAACACTGCAAACTTTATGTGGAGCCCATGATTTGTCTTGATCCCCAAATTTCATTCTGAAGTACGCTTTTGTTTTTTCACAGTACTTTTTCCACAAATATAATAAAAAATGTTTGGGCTATTTACACACCCTCTGGTTGCCATAGCGACAAATAAACAAATTTCAAAAGAGAAATATAGTCACCGCGCACCTTTGAATAATAAAGAACTATAACTTCACACGCACTAGACAGACTGACTCATTTCGTGGCTCGTCAATCACTTATATACTAGCGGTGCGTTTCTCGAATGTTCTAGAAGACGCCATGACGTCACTTCTGATCTGGAAGCATTTATAGGCAGTAGTTTTTAATCAAAATTTAATTGGGTCAATTTTAATGAAAATTACTTGCATATGAAATATGACATTTTGTGAAAAATCTGTACATGATGGCGAAAAATGAATATTACTTTCAAAATCAGCGTGCAAAAATTACTATATAAATGATAAAATATTTCGGACAACAGAACCATCGCAGGCCTGTAATAATTGTTATAACTGAAAAGATATTCTTTGAAGAAGCGATTGGCAGATACATGAAAAGATATTGAGGCGAAGACGATAAAGAACTTATAATAGACACTTTAACAGCTCCAACAGAACTCATTCAGTTTGTTTTTGCCAACGACAATATTTTCTTAATAGGTTATACATAATTCCATACAACATTAAAATAAAAATTTAAATAAACCAAGCGCTTTCGTGTTTATTCTTCGATATAATATTCCCATATAATTGCATGGGAGTATGAGCCAACAGTTTTTACGTAGAGTAAAAACCGAATTCACACGATAAGCAAGTCTCACACTATTGAAACCCTTTATATTAATAACCATTCAAAAGAATATTAAGAAATTTTAGTTTTAATAAATTATTGTTATTATTAGTATTATTATTATTATATTATTATTATTATTATATATATATATATATATATAATAATGATGTATATATATATATATTATATATATATATAATGTATATAATGTATATATAATGTATATATATATATATATAGATAGATAGATAGATATATGGGGAAACGGAATAAATGATGTATAATAATGATGTATATATATATAATGTATATATATATATATAATGTATATAATGTATATATAATGTATATATATATATATATAGATATAGATAGATAGATATGGGGAAACGGAATAAAATCGACTTACATAAATTATACTTTCCCAAAGTCGACTCGGTTAGTTGAGGCTAGGCTAGGTTGGTTTAAGGTGAGTTAGCCTAGGGTAGAGAATTTAGGGATGGAACCCGGTTTTTAACCGGTGATCAAAATTTTTAATCATCACTGAAACCGACGATAAGAACCGGTTTTCACAATTTTGCGCAAATCTCCGATCACTTTGGTCCATTTTCTATGAAACAAGCGTTTCCAAACGTTTAAAAACATAGTAATTACCTTTTGCATCGTTTCATATCGTTTTTTGTTTGTTTATAAGTGTAAATAATTGATGCTTCAGTCTTGAATGTTATGTGGATGATTGCACATTGATCAGTTAAGATTCTAAGATTTAATCCATCATGTCAAAGAAATCAAATGCTTCGTATCATTTCACTCGTAAGAATAAAGAAGAAGCAGAGTGTATGACATGTCACAAAGTTTTAAAGTATTGTGGAGGTTCTACTTCAAGTTTATCATCCCGCATGAAAAATATTCATGGCATAAACATCGACCAGATTAATCAGACATTGAAGAAACAAAGAACAGTGGAAGAGTTTGTGCAAAAAAAGTCCATAGAAGAGGAAATTTCGAAACTTGCGTGTGTAGATGAACTGAGTTTCCAATCAATTGCTAAAAGTGAATTCATTCAAGAAAGCCTAAGAAAGATAAAATACGACAAGCCTCATCCAACTTCCCATAATGGTGTCAGAAAAATGGTGCTTACTTTTTATGAGAAAAAGAAACATGAATTGGTCAACTACTTCAAGAATCAGGTGAGACAAGGAATCCGCTATTCATTAACTATGGATGAGTATACATCTTTGCAATCCAAAGATATATTAATATTAATGTTCATGATGAAAATCAACATTGGTCTCTTGGTCTCATGAAAATAAATGGTTCTCTCGATAGCACCAAAACTATTGCAATCGTTAGGAAAAGATTGGAAGACTTTGACTTGGACCTAGATAAACATATCGGTGGGTTGCACCACCGACGGTGCCTCAGTAATGGTCAAATTTGGAAGAGAAATAGTACCTGATCACCAGCAATGCATTGCACATGCTATACATCTCGCGGTTTCGGATATCTTGTATTCAAAAACTGCTGAAAATTCAGTTGAAGGAGAAAGTGACCCTACCCCTGAAGATGAAGCCATCGAAGAAGATGAACACTCTGCACATGAGTTAAGCGAAGATGAGTGTGAAATTTTATGCACTGATACAATTTTTGAGTCCGACATAGATGACGTAATTGTTCTTCCAAAACTTCGAGAAGATTACTTAAAAGTAATAAATAAGGTGAGAAAAATCTGCCGCATATTTCGAAAGTCTCCTTTGAAAAATGAGAGATTGCAGGATTTTGTCAAAGATGAATTTAATGGAAAGGAAATGAAGCTTATCCTTGACTGTAGAACGAGGTAGAACAGACTTTTGGCCATGATAGAAAGATTTTTGAAACTCAAAAATTGCATTCCAAAGGCCCTCAGAGTGATACGCTCAACAGAGACGATTTCAGATGAAGAATGGAATGCTCTAAAGATCTCTTTGACACGCTTCGTCCACTGGAAATTGTTTTGAAGGGATTCTGTTCCGAAGATGAAAATTTGCTCAAAGCTGAATCTTCCATGAAGTTCATTTTGGATAAATTTGAAAGCAAAAACAATCCTTTAGCTTTTGAGCTACGTCAGTGTCTCATTGATCGCTATTCATCGAGAAGACAAAAAGAAGCTGTCGCCTTGCTCAGTTTTCTCCACAATCCCGAGGTCTTGAAAAATGAATCATCAGTACCGTTCCTCTTTCCTTCAAGACAAGCACTTAAGAAGTATGCGGATCATACATTTAAGAGGCTTTTTCCAGAAGCTTGCCAGATTTCAGAAACAGACGACCAAGTCCAATCAATTGCTTCGAAACTCGAAGATTCACAATGCAGCTCAGGTCGTGAAGTAAATGATGACGATCAACTTATGATATGAACGAGTACATGTGTGAGATGAACAAACTGAAAATGAAACCCAAGAAAGATTCTTCTGAGACCTTTGCCGTAAACAATGAATTCAAATATTTTGAAGCTACTTTGAATAAAGCGAAAATTTGGATCGAATGTACGAGGCGTTGCTTACAATAAAAGCCACCAGCGTAGAGTCCGAGAGAGTGTTTTCAGCTGCTGGTTTATTCGTCACAAAGATTCGATCAAGAATATCAGATCAGACACTTAATGCTCTTTGTTTTCTCAAGTGTTATTTCAAAAATCAAGTTCGATAATAAACTTTTTAATTCAAATGTTACACATACTTGATTGAATCATTTAAAACCTTACTTCTGTTTAATATTTTGATAATTTACCTCCCTAAAAAGCATACAGAATCCCATCGGTGAAAACCGGTAAAAACCGGCTTTAAGAATATAGCGACGGTGAAAACCGGTTTTACACTTTTCGGTTATTTTCCATCCCTAGTAGAGATTCTTTGATCTTTTGAAAATAAACAAATGCAGGTGTTTTTGGTTCACTGCACCAAAAAACATTCCAAATGCAATTTTTACTCCAGTATTTTACTGCTGAAGATTGGTAGAGAGTCCTTTTCACGAATGAAAGCAAAATAGATTTGTTTAGTACACACACAAAAAACAATGCAATACATCAGGCGAGACCCAATGGGAAATTATTCCCGTTGCGTCTAAAACTTTCTGTGAAGCATGCTGTCTCCTTTATGGCATTTTGTTTCACTGGGGATGTTATTCGATACACGGTAGAAATTAACGGTACCATGAAATAAGAACACACTAGCATTCCATCTTAATTTACCTTGACATACCAAGTAGTACACACCTAGTGGGTCAAACCTTTAATTTCCAACAAGACAGGCTCAAAAAACACAAATTCAAACTTCACTCGACTTATCCGAAACCCAAAGAAGAACAGAACATTATAGAATGGCCTCCACATTTACCTTGTCTGTCCAATTGAGAATTTATTACACTTTTCAAATGTAATGCTAAAAACTAATATTTAAGCAAATTTTTTGTTTTCAGTTACAGTTTCGAAACTAACATTGCAAATTCTAACCCTTATTAGCCCTTATTAAGAATGAATTAAAAATAGTTTTGACGGTAACCTCACTAAAGTGGTTCATTGAGCATTAATGCAACAAAGGATTATCTAGGTACAGGGGTGGGGAAACTTTTCAGTACCAAGGGCGAAAATCGATAACATAAACACCTCCGCGGGCGTCTGGCAAATTTTAAGCTTATATACAGCGTGTCCCAAAGAAATGTATACCCACTTTGTTCGATAATACCAGCTATGAGGATAATAAATATATTACTTTTTATATGTTTTTTAATAAAGAATTTTCTCCTGAATCTAAATATGTAATTATTTTTATTAAAAATTGAAGAACAAAAAGTTACAGATGTTTAAATTATAATTATTATTTTCGAGACTTCATGTGCGATATTTTCTAATATTTTAACCGACTGTTTTGAGATACTTATGTTTAGTGTTGATATTGAAGCATAAATGTTGTAATTATTAGTTAATTCAAAAATTTACAAATTCCATGGTTAAATGACACTTTATCTAAGATGTTCGACATCTTCCAGAACGTTGTTTTTGTAAGTTTTGCACAGTGCCGTCGGTTTCAAACTTATCTCGTATACGTGCAAAAATATTAGAAAATTCGCACATGAAGTCTCGAATAATAATTATAATTTAAACATCTGTAACTTTTTTTGTTTTTCAATTTTTAATAAAAATAATTACATATTTAGATCCAGGAGAAAATTCTTTATTACAAACATATAAAAAGTAATATATTTATTATCCTCATAGCTGGTATTATCGAACAAAGTGGGTATACATTTCTTTGGGACACGCTGTATATAAGATGTATTTTAAAAAGCTATTTGCTGGGCTGTAAATAAATAATTTTTAGTAAATAATAAATACCTAAGCGGGCGAATTGAAATTAGCTCGTGGGCGAAATTTCGCCCGCGGGCGAGGGTTTCCCCACCCCTGATCTAGGAGCTAGACCATACATTTCGGAATTTAATGTTATTATTTGAAGTAAATTTTGTAATTCATGTTTCAGTTAAATTTCTTTCAGTTAAAAAAAAAAAATGGTTTCAGAGTTATTTCAGTCTAGTCTGTGACTATAGTGTGTTCAATGCATAAACAAGCTTTAGAATTTTTTCCTTTTGAACGTATAGATTGATGCTGATTATGCTCTCATCTCTTTCTCTCCCCTCATATACAGTACACACACACCACACACACACACACCACACATATATATATATATATATAAGTTATATATATATATATGTTATATATATATAATATATGTTATTATATATATATATATATAATGCAAAGCCACAAGGAAAAGAAAAAATTATTTGAATGCCTTTTCCTTTTCCTTGTGGGTTTGCATCATTTATTTATTTCACGCGTTTAATTGTGAAATTCGTCCCATATATACAGGGTGTCCCATAAGTCCGGCATCATAGGAAAAATAATAAAAAAAGGCAAAACAAAAGCTTTTATTTACAGAACGTGCTCAATATGTCCACCATTGTTTTCAATACACAAATTCAGACGTGATACCCAGTCAGCAAGCACACGGTGAATGATGTCAGGAGTAATGGTGTTACATGCCCCAATAATGCGCTGCCGCAAATGTTGAACACTCCTAATTTTCTCTGCGTATATCAGCGCTTTCAAGTGGCCCCAGAGATAAAAATCTAGTGGCGTGAGATCCGGGCTTCTAGCTGGCCATTCCACAGGCCCTCGACGTCCTATCCAATGACCAGGGAATTGTTGGTACAGGTATTCCCTTACTTGGGTGCTGTAATGTGCAGGAGCGCCGTCTTGCTGGAACCATGTTGGGAAATTTCCTTCTTCGTTCAAGACACTGGGAAATGCTTCTTCCTTGAGCATACGTAGGTAGGTGCCTCCAGTGACATGTTCATCGAAAAAGAGGGGGCCTATGATGCGATCCTTCCAAATGCCACACCATACCATCACCCGAGATGCACCTTGTTCCTTTGAAGAGGTATACCAGTGAGGGTTGTTTTGAGACCAGTAGCGGGTGTTCTGTCGATTTACCTCACCATTTTCATTAAAACAGCCTTGTCACTGAACAGAATGGTGGACGGGAAATTGGCATCCCGAGCATATGAATTATGGTTTGTAGAAATAGAAAAATATTAATTTCTCCTATGATGCCAGACTTATGGGACACCCTGTGTGTATATATATATATATATATATATATATAGGGCTTATCAGAGGGGGGGGGATAGGAGGGCCATTTGGCCTGGGCCTCAAGCTTAAAGGGGGCCTCAAATTTAGAAACTTTGAGGTTTGAATATAATGTTTTGCAGTGAAAGTAATAATTGGGTTTAGCTATGGGCCTCAAAAGCTGGAAGTGGCTCGGGCCTCTCTGAACCTCTGAGAGGGGCTGTATATATATATATATACACAGTATATTAGGATGGTCCAGAAAAAAGATTTCCGAATTTTTCAAATGGTACTTTCTAGTTATGTTACATGAAATATTTTAGCACTCTAGCTAAAATATTTATAGTCAGGTAATTTTTAGAGGTCGCTCACGCCATGTTTAGTTTGAGGGTACTCGCTACTGCAGGATATAAAACCATTGTAATAACTACTCAAAGTATACTTGGAAATTAAGAAAGATTTTTAACATTACTGCGTTATAAAAAATGTATGACTTTTTAAAGCAATAATTGGGTGTTGTATTACGCCTTTACTTAAGTAAAAACAATAAGAAGGAAGAGCTAGAGAATGAACACTTTTTCAAGTATTGTTCGAAGGTCCACCTCCTTCACTGACGAACAAATGCTTATTACGTTCTAGAAATTATGAACGGTGTTCCGAGACTACTTATAGTAGGAATTGTTTCTGCTCTTTACTTTTAGTAAGAGAACGATTGAAATCTTGAATCAGTTGTAAGCAGTTCACAACCCTAAGACTCACCACACATACTAGAACCATGAATAATGTAACGTAACTAATGGCAAAACGAAATATTACCTAGTTCCAAAACTTCTGAATTCATAACTCAGTAATACGAGTCTCGTCAAAATATGATTTAGAGTTGGACATATATAATAATTATGTCCAATATATAGGGTGTCCCGTAAGTCTGGAACCATAGGGCAAAATGATAAAAAACGGCAATAAAAAAGCCGAAGAAACTTTTGGGGACTGTTTGTGAAATGAGCGAGGATGGTAGCGGCTGTCATCCTCGGTGGATGTCCTCGGAGATCCATTGCGTGGTTTATCTCCTATGGATCCCGTTTCCCTGAACTTTGCTACAAGTTTGCCGACACAGCTGTGTGTTATCGGCGCGCGGTCCGGATGCAATCTGTTAAATTCCTCAGCGACCTCCCTCTGACTCCGATTTCCTACGAGCAGAATTACCTGGATGCGTTCTTCCTTACTCAAAAACATCATGGGCATTTGCATAAACGGAAAAACATGAATTACTTAGTTTACCCTATGGTTCCAGACTTATGGGACACCCTGTATAATAAGAATATATATGTAATATACAGGGTGTTTTAAAACTTTCTGTACAAATTGTAATAGGGGATAGGCAACACCAAGACAAACCCTTTTCGTCTATAAGTGTATGTCCGCTGACGTCACCATTCGGCGCGAAAGGGCGCCGCTGCAATTGGCTAAAAGGTGAAGTGGGCTAGACTCGCGCTTGCCGCGGGCATTCTTAAATCGGACGTAGTACGCGTAACATGGAACGCTTCACGACTGCTGAGATGGCTGAAATGCATATGGTGTATGGGGCTGCCAATGGAAACGGAAGAGCTGCTGTGAGGTTGTACCGACAGCGCTTCCCAAACAGACGTGTGCCAAACCACCAAACGTTTGCGCATTTGCATCGGCGACTGCGAGAAACTGGAACATTCCATGCAAACATGCATGACACTGGTCGGGAGAGAAACGTGCGCACTCCTGACATGGAAGAAGAAATCCTACAGCGATTTGAGGACAATCCAAGCGCAAGCACGCGAGGTGTTGCACGTATCCTCGGTGTGAACCACGACCTGGTCTGGAGAGTGTTGCACGAGCAGCAGTTACATCCGTTTCATCGTCAGAGAGTCCAGGCATTACAACCTCGGGATTACCCTCTTCGTGTGGAATTCGCACGCTGGTTTCTGCAGCAGACAGCGGTGCAGCCTAATTTTCCGGCTTATGTGCTGTTCTCAGATGAGGCCTGTTTCACACGTGAGGGTGTGTTTAACATGCACAATTCTCACGTGTGGGCGCACGCAAATCCACATGCTACACGGGTTTGTAATGCCTGGACTCTCTGACGATGAAACGGATGTGACTGCTGCTCGTGCAACACTCCCCAGACCAGGTCGTGGTTCACACCGAGGATACGTGCAACACCTCGCGTGCTTGCGCTTGGATTGTCCTCAAATCGCCGTAGGATTTCTTCTTCCATGTCAGGAGTGCGCACGTTTCTCTCCCGACCAGTGTCATGCATGTTTGCATGGAATGTTCCAGTTTCTCGCAGTCGCCGATGCAAATGCGCAAACGTTTGGTGGTTTGGCACACGTCTGTTTGGGAAGCGCTGTCGGTACAACCTCACAGCAGCTCTTCCGTTTCCATTGGCAGCCCCATACACCATATGCATGTCAGCCATCTCAGCAGTCGTGAAGCGTTCCATGTTACGCGTACTACGTCCGATTTAAGAATGCCCGCGGCAAGCGCGAGTCTAGCCCACTTCACCTTTTAGCCAATTGCAGCGGCGCCCTCTCGCGCCGAATGGTGACGTCAGCGGACACACACTTATAGACGAAAAGGGTTTGTCTTGGTGTTGCCTATCCCCCATTACAATTTGTACAGAAAGTTTTCAAACACCCTGTATATAATAATTATAAAAAAACGAATTACATTAAATCTTTCTTTAACTCATTCCACTTTTCTTAATTATGTAATTTGCCCTATGTTAAGTTGTTGTGCACCAATACACCATAATGTAACAATTTACTTCTGCCTTGAGCGACCTTCAAATATTGCATGATTCATACAAAAATTGACGTGTAGTATTTAGTCAACATTAAGAACAAAATGAAAGGGTACCACAAAAGAAAAAGAAAACTTTAAAAATTGCCATTATTTTTTGCACCACCGTAATATACATATATATCAGTGTTTGCTTTTGTTGTTCAGAGAATGGCGTGGGTTGTCTGAAACGGAAAAGAATTATTTAGTGCAACTGATGCCGCCTGGTGATATCATGGTGCAGGCAATCAGGGACATCGTTCGAACCCAGAACATCACGAATGCGGCCATTGTTTACGACGACACGTTCGGTAAGATATTATTTATATATATATATTATATATATATATATATATAAGCAAACAACCACAGGGAAAAGGAAACACAAAGTCCGAGCGCTTTCGTGATATATTCACATTATCAAGGAGGAACAGAAAATATTTTCTGTTCCTCCTTGATAATGTGAATATATCACGAAAGCGCTCGGACTTTGTGTTTCCTTTTCCCTGTGGTTGTTTGCTTATTAATAAGGTCACGTGTTATTTTGTGATTTTAGTGCATATATATATATATATATATGTATAAAACATAAAAGATTTCAGCATTTAAGCTATTAAACTGAAGTTAATATTATTGATAATGTTTTTCAGTAATGGACCACAAGTACAAGTCGCTTCTTCAGAACCTTCCGTGTCGCCACATCATGGTCATGGTCAAAGAAGAAGAGGGAGAACTTAGGGCTCAAATAAAGAAGTTAAAAGTAAGACTTTTCCGTTATAATGGAATGGTGTCACGAATGTTTTGGTGTTCGGATTCTTAATTATTTATTAAGAACGAGATACTCGTTATTGATGTCTGTCAGTTTAGTACGTATTCAATTAATTTACCACATTCAATCGACTTTTACTGAATTATTATTACTCCCAAACGAAGATTGGTTTGAATTCATTTTGAGTTCATTTATTTTAGTTATTGAATATTTCGTTTCATTTTGAGAAATTTAAATTTGTTTAATGATGAAACAAGATAAAGAACCTTAAATTAACATCACTAATAAATAAGTTAATAACTAAATTTATTGCAGGATGCGGATATCGTCAACTACTTCGTTGTTGGTAACCTGAAAACTATTCGTAACGTTCTCGATGGGGGCACCGCAAACATGATGTTCGGAAGAAAATATTCGTGGTACGCTCTATCGAAGGTACGTTACGAGCGACTCTCAGTTCAGTTATTGAAGACTCATTAACTTATTGCAAAGACTGAAATGATGTCAAACTCCATGATATACTCCTCAAACTCCCAATGTCAGCCTCCCCTTGTTATAATTGGGCATTAATCTTCCTGAGATCAAACTCTCCGTCCCTAATTTTTTCGTTCTCGTTTTTAATTCCTTTCTGGTGCGACTCTCATTGGGATGTTGTTGTTGTTGTTGTTGTTGTTTCGGAGTTGTTTAACCTTCCTCGTAACAGCAAAGGTCCTGTGACGGAGGCCTTTTACGGGGTTCTTCCCCACCTATATGCGATAAATGTTTCGTCCCATTAACCATTCGTGATTCGTCATATCTTTACGGAATTTTCTAATATTATGATGCACGCCACGAGTATTTCCCTGTTGACCCGCAAGGTTTCTTCCGCCTTGAGATTCTTACTGATTCTGCAGCATTCCGATTAGAACCTTTAATACACTTCCTCCTCGATACGGAACTCATTTCTTGCCTCTGATCTTCCCGGCTGCCTTTCGCCGCGATGACTCGTTGGAGTTGAAGCGGCGGTGAAACTCTAACTGCAACAACGTGTGACAGAGGGGACCTACATTTTTACGCAGGATCCGAACCAGGGATCGTTACATCATCTGGACACGGAGGGCGGTCATCTCTCCAACTACTACCCAAACCCAATGTCGCTTAACTTCGCTGATCCACGGGAAGTAATGCTGTGACGTAACCACTACGTAGCCCTCTCTCTTCCTCATGAGGAAAACCATTTTTCAGGAACAAGGTGAAGTGGGATGCGGGTGCGAAAATTCCACCGTGGTTTTCATGAAACCGTATGTTGATTCGGAAGTGAAGAGTCGAATGAATATGCTCAAAGGAAGTTACGGCCTCACTGCAAAACCGGATGTAGATGCTGCATTCTACTTTGACTTTGCTATGAGGGGCATCAAAGCCACAGGGTAGGAGACTTTATTTTAACCTAACTACTGGCACAAATCTGTGTTAGTATGATATTTTTTTTTTTTAATGAAATTTCTTGTTTGAAGGAATTGAAAACATGTACGTTATTGAACGTTAGTATGTGTATGTTGCGCAAGAAACTGTGCAAGAGTGTCGAAATTTGTACATTAAGTATTGACAGGAAGGAGTAAGAGTTCGTATTTATTTTAAAACTTTCGTTTTAGCACACTGGCGAGTAAGGGCAAGTTCAATGATTTTAAATTTGTGAAATGCAGTGCTTTCGATGAAGCAAATTCTCCTGCACGAAATGATTTTGACTTCAGAACCACTCTGAAACAGGTAAAGTTTTAAATCGTAAGTTATTATTAGCAAAACGCTAACATTATTATGCATTGCGGATTAGCCTATACACTGCTCTGTATATTATAGCATTGAAGGTAACAACCAGGAAGTTCATTTCCCCACGATGTTGGGGTGAATGTACCCCGAGGGTCACCTTTATCCTGAGTAAATGACAGGGTAAGCGGCCAATTCAACCCAACCTAGGAACCAGCAGGCGAGAGTGAATCAGAGCCTCACCGCTCAGAGTACGCCACCATAACCACTGCCCTATCGGGCGCCCCACATTATAACATAATGTCATATACGTGGGAGTAATTGGATACGAAATAAAGTGATTGTATTAAGAGTACGTTAGGATAGAAGATAGCAAAATTCGTTACTATCATGTGACGTCATCAAGGACCAACGCCGTTCTTTTTTCTTTTTGAAATGTATTTTGTTTTTCGTTTACTTCTTAGACTGCTACTAATATTGCACAGCCCTATCAGAATAATAAGATCGGCACCCTATAACAATAAATTATTTATATATATATATATCATAGTAGTTACTTAAAATATGACCATTTTAACTTTCCCTTGTAATTCCGATAGACCATGAATCAAGATTTACATTTTGTTATTGTTAACCCTTTCATACCCAAATTAAGTCGAAAAGTAGGCGGAATCAGTTGATGCAAAAATCGTCCTTATAACCTTATAAATAAGGTCTAAAATTGCTTCCAAAGTTAACGATGAAAATTTCACACACTGGGCATTAAAGGGTTAACTTAGCGAAAGCCACTTCGTGTTGTGTATGTCAATAATAATGTAAATGAAAATAAATGGTTTCACTTAAATATTTCAGGTAACGATGACAGACACTTGGGCACCTATTGCTTGGGCCGAAAATGGCATGACGTACCCTAAAGTCGATCTCTCACTGGATAAAGTTATGATTATGAGGGGGAAAGTTTCGAACAAGAAGTCTTTGGGAATGTGGGATGCGGGAACGCCTGGAAGTCTCATGTTCAAAGCGGGAATGGATCTCAAAGATCATCAGGTAAGAAAAACAAATTAGAGAATCTGGATCAATGTTTCAAATATTTTTGTTTACTTTGTAATTGTAAAAAGCGTTTACTTAATTTTTATTCAAATATATTTTGTGTCTGATTTTGAAGAGGCGTTTTATAAAGTAAGTCCTGTACAAAAGACTTATTTGCTTTTCTGAGCCAAACCTTATCTTCTTCTTTGGCTAAAAAACAAACGGACATTGCTTTAGCCCCTCTGTCCGTCATGGCCGAGCGAGAAAATGTCGTTGATTCGTATAATTCAACCAAGTATCCGGTTAAGAACCTTCAAGAACCGTTTTTTGTTCTAATTTTGATTTTTTTATACTGGTTTCTTTTGTCCATCACAGGCGGTGACTATCTACCAGGTAACAACAGTTCAACAGGCACCCTTCGTCATGGTCAGGAAGAATGAGGCTGGTAAAGACGAGTTTTACGGTTACTGTATCGATCTGATCGACGAAATTAAGAAAATTATCGAATTTGAGTAAGGTTTTCGACAAGTTTTTAAAATTTTTCGTCGTCTAATTTGCTTAGCCGCAAATGTAAACTCTTTTGCTTTTATATTACAGCTTACAATATTTATGGTGGAATAGATATTCACTAAACTCTACGAGTAGATGACTATTCATTTTAACGTTCATTATATGAGGGGTCCCGCGTCTTAAGGTACCTAAACGCCAAAATAAAAATTCGTCAGAAATCACCTCCAAAGTTCAGCAATATTCTGGCAATAGTATCTCTGTTATTAATTGAGCTAGAACGTTCATTTTTGGCTAAATTAGAGTTCTAAATATGCTAATGAAGATGTTGATGAGTTTTTGGAATAGATTTTCATATTTTATATTTTATATATATAATTTTTTTTAATTTTTTAATTTTCTTATTATGCCGAACTTTGGGTGAACTTTTGGCTGGCGATAGAGGTGAAAAAAGTAGTTCGCTTCATAAGGTTTTCAACCATACTTCTAGTGTCGTAAGGTTATTATAACCCAAACCACGCGATAGAGGAAGGGTGAAAATAGTGATATCCATCAAAAACACGTTTTTGCCTGTGGTGGCGCTTAATATATAAATATTTCAGTTTTTATAAATGTTCTATGAATGAAACTCTCTTTTTTGAAAATTAAATTGGTATCTTTTAATCAGATACGAAATATATGAAGCCCCAGATGGAAAATTTGGAACAATGAATGAAAATATGGAATGGGATGGAATGATCAAAGAACTAGTTGATAAAGTAAGAACATTTTCCATACAGTTCGAGGACTCTTTTTATTAATCTGCCGAAATATTTGAGACACTAATATACCCAATTTTTAGTCAGATATTTTAAATAAATGCACGTTCCTCTGAATATATTTCCATCGAGATTAGTACGTAAGTCATCCTCTAAAAAAATCTTATTTGCTTTCCTGATCCAAATCTTATCTTTGGCTAGAAAGCGGACATTGCTTTAGCCCCATTATCCGTCATGGCTGAGCGAGAAAACGTTGTTGATTTTACGGTGCCGTACTACGATTTAGTCGGAATTACAATTCTAATGAAGAAACCAAAAGTACCAACATCTCTTTTCAAGTTTCTTACTGTGCTTGATGCTGAAGTATGGGTCTGCATTTTGGCTGCTTATGTATTTACCAGGTATTAATAGTCGCCATATTATTATAATAATAATAATAATAATAATGATAATAATTGATAATAATATTATATTTGCTTTATATTTTTATTATAGAAGTATTTTCTTTGGTTTTGAAATTCTCTATAAAATGTACCAAAAACTGAAACTTTACGATGATTCCAAAATCTGGACCTAAACTAAGATAAATGAAAGCTTGCCTACCTTTCCCGCAGCTTTCTCCTCTGGTTGTTTGACTGGTTCAGTCCATACAGCTACCAGAACAACAAAGAAAAATACAAGGACGATGACGAGAAGAGAGAATTCAGCTTAAAAGAATGTCTTTGGTTCTGCATGACTTCACTCACTCCTCAGGTTGGGCTACTTTCACAGTTTCATTTATGCAGAAATATGACCTTAAGTTAAAATCACTCATACCTCGTTAAGACTGATAAAGGTCAAATTTATAAGATTTATATTTAAAAAGGGTATTATAATCCTACCCTCGGAATGATGTATGTTATAATGGCATCTGTACCCTATAATCAGGTCTCGTGCAGACTGACCGTATTATAGATCAATGCCATACAATTACGGTTCCCGCATATCATTTTATTAGGGGAACTACGATAATGACGAAGACGGACGGACTAGAAATCATTAGTTTAGAATGCTCATTATGCTTAGGAACCTATTAAAAATTTTACTTCAGCAGGCACATTTAGAGGAAAAATGTTCAGATATATTAGATAGTGTTGCTGCATTTTGGACAACACTTTATCTCATTTTGTCATACTTTAGGTCCTTTTTAGCGTTTTTTGAAATTGGAAAATTTATTTCGCGTACGTAGGGCGGAGGCGAAGCTCCGAAGAATCTTTCTGGACGTTTGGTCGCGGCTACCTGGTGGCTTTTCGGTTTCATCATTATTGCTTCTTACACTGCCAACTTGGCCGCTTTCCTGACAGGTATGATCACATCTAAAAAGATTTTTACATAAAATAGGATGTGTTTATTTTATTTTAATATTCTTTATCTACAAAAAATTTGTATCCCATTTTAAAATTTATAATAAAATGTAGAAATTAAACTTTCTTTGTAGCAAATTATCACGAGATGTAGCGACGATGAATTATAATAATTCAGAATGGAGTCTCATCAGAATGCGCTGTGTTACATAATCTCTGTTTTCTGAATGTCATTCATTTTTAATAATGCATTTCATTAATTATTCTTTCGCAGTATCGCGTTTGGACACCCCTATTGAATCGCTGACTGACCTTTCAAATCAATATAAAATTCAATACGCCCCAATGAACGGTACAGCTACGATGACTTACTTCGAAAGGATGGCTTACATCGAGAAGAAATTTTACGAGTAGGATTACCTAGAGTCTGTACACTGACGATACAGAGATATGTAGCCAATAATGAGTATTATTTATTTATGTACAGTGCTTACAAGAAGTCTCACGCTTCTGTCTCGTCCCAAGCTAGTCTGTTAGTATAAAATGGGCGGTCCTTATGGCAGCGGAGGTGTGTTCGGATTGGTGCACATAACTGCTCTAACACAATCAATGACGTCCATTATTACGTCACTTCTGCTACATTTTAGTGTTTAAAATGCAAATGATTAAGAAGCAGAATGGAGCAAGTTTCGGGATGTTGGGATGGTTATGGAGCAATCCTAGTCATCATAATATTAGCTGGGCATTACATTATACCGTCTCAATATATACTGTAGAGTGTAGACTATAGAGAACGACTAATTCGGCAAATATCCCAAATCATGGCATGATACCTAAGTTATTTTGACGCAGGTCTAAATTATTTGCTCAAATGCAATTATTGATATTAAGTAATTGTTGGGAATTGTTGTTAATATTGTTGTTTGTGATATACTGTATATCCTACGTGAAGAATCTAATGACCAAATTCCTCAGTGAACCTCTCACGCGCTCGCATTTCGAGGAAGTCACGGTCGTCTCACTAATAGATAGTTTATCCATTCTTTTAAGTGGTAACCTATTAAACGAACTATGTTAAACCTATTCCATCTTATGAAAGTCATTAGTCTAAACTTCTAAAGCAAGACTGGTGGGCCGTGAATCAGAGAAATTTGCATTTGATTTGTTCATCGTAATTATTACGTAATATAGTATACTGTATATAGTAGTATATAAGAGTTTTATTGGTAGCATATCATATGACAATTCCCATAAACATGTGATGACCTCGATGTTGCCAGTTTTTTTTTTTCCTGAAACTATTACCTTCTCATAGTTTGTTTCAACAATGCATATATTATCATCTCCACGAGCGTAGACATTGCAAGAAAAGATTCTAACTAAGGATAAGTAAAGTTCTTTCATGGTCACAATATATACTTTTATAGATGTCAAACATAAAAATATAATAAAATTCTATATTAACATAAATATATATTCGATACACATTTACGTCATGGCTTTAACATCAGTATTTCGTATAGCTTCCTCCAGCATCAATAATTTCTTGCAATCGTTGCGGCATAGAAGAGGCCAGATTGTAGGGAATGTTTGGTGTTCGGCGTAAGCTCTCCCAACTATTCCTCGTGTGAACTAAAAGTGCTTCAAATGTTCTTTCATTGCGTTGCTCCCATTCGTTAATCATTATTGCCCAAAGGTTTTCAATCGGATTCAAATCAGGAGAACGTGGTGGCAGAATTAGATTAATAATCTCTAGGTGATCTTCGTACCACGCTCTCACAACGTTACTCCTGTGAATGGGACTGTTATCTTCCATTAAGTAAAATGGTTCCGGTGCTGGAACCAGATACGCACGAACACTGAGTAGCAGCACCTCTTCCAATATCTGGCAATATTGCTGTCCAGTAAAGCGTCCATCTACTTGAGTCAATTCTCCGACACCATAGCCAGACATCCAGCCCCACACACCGAGATTGATGTGACCACTACGTTTGCTCGGGAAAACATTTCCTTCTTCATAGCGTTTTCCGCGTTGCCTCCAACAATGCAGGGAACCATGACTATCTGTTGAAAATGTTTTTTCGTCACAGTACACAACTTTCTCCAGAATTCTTCCTCCTGCGGCAAGTATTGCAAGGCAAATCCCATCCGCGCCTCTTTATGCTCAATCGTCAATGCAGGTTTTATAGCTGGACGGCGAGAAAAATACCCTGCCTCGTGAAGCCTGTTGTTCACTGTATTTGCGCAAATCCCATCCGCGCCTCTTTATGCTCAATCGTCAATGCAGGTTTTATAGCTGGACGGCGAGAAAAATACCCTGCCTCGTGAAGTCTGTTGTTCACTGTATTTGCGCTACAACGAAGGTTCAGGTGTCTGTAAATATGCGTCGCTGGAACAAACGGATGCTCTCTGGCATGATTAACAATCGCAGCATCTTCCTCTTAAGATGTTGAACGCGGAGGACTAGACCTCGGCAAAGTAGCGATTGAGTTTTCTGCTTCATACCGATGAATCCACCGTTCCACAGTGCTTCGATGAACGTCTAGTCGTCTTGATATTTCTCTTATTGGCACACCATATTCATGCAATGTCACTATTGCTCCCCGCATTGCCTGGATCGTCTCGTGGTGCACAGACGGCCTTTCTATCTTTGTATAAATGGCTTATGTGAAGCGTGCTGGGACGATAAAGGAAATGAGGATACCATGCCAATTTCCTATTTTGTTGAACATATGCATAAAAAATTTGTCTTAAAAGCCAAGGATCCAAAGATTGTCAGCAATAGTTTATATCCCAACTGAATATAGTCAGCCATCAACAGTATAATCATATTTTATTTCCATAACTACTCATGACTACTCTGTCATAGTAAATAACCTCATTATGACTTAGGTAGTAGTGGGAATTCAGAGTGCGGCCTCTAGCCAAATACGTTAAACCTATCAGTGCGTCTAAGACCAGACTTTTCTGTTTCTGTCAATTCATTGTTAGTTTAAGGTACTTTGCTCTTTGTCTTTCTAGGTCTGGGGCATTAAAATAAATATTTGAGTTTGTGTTTAGCATTTCCTCCTCCCTTCGTAATTCCCCACCCAACCTCGTTTCCTTCGACATAGCAACGCTTACCATCCTCATTCCACTTCCTTCATTAAACCTATTATCGCTTTTACTGTCCCTTCCTTCCATCCTTCAATGCCAGCGTTCTTAAACCTAGCACATAAATTATATAATATGGAATCTAACACCTTAGATCTCTACGCATTCATGTTACTTGAAGACGCCTGTGTCTTAGGGGAATCTAAGTGTTGAGAGTGGGCTTGAGGGGTAGTCTATAGATTATTACAGATGACCTTGAACGCTCCAACTATTTAAAAATGATTATTTATTACGCACATCATATGGCATAATACACACATGAATTTAAGTATCTCTTACACCGTTAGAGCAATTATGTGCACCAATCCGAACACACCTCCGCTGCCATAAGGACCGCCCATTTTATACCTAACAGACTAGCTCGAGACGAGACAGAGACGCGAGACTTCTTGTAAGCACTGTACATAGTTTTTACCTTACCAGAACTGCTGCATAATTTTTAATACAACTAACTATTAATTATTATTTGTAGAATCTGGAAAGATATGTCCTTGAATGACTCCATGAGTGAAGTGGAAAGAGCGAAATTGGCCGTATGGGACTACCCTGTCAGCGATAAATATACAAAGATGTGGCAAAGTATGCAAGAAGCGGGTTTGCCAAACACTTTTGATGAAGCTTTGGAAAGAGTTCGAGCATCGAAATCTTCGAGCGAAGGATTCGCTTACCTTGGTAAATTAATGTTACAACTCATCTCTCTAAACTTTAGATAAATGTTCTTATACGAATAGTGAACAAAAGGCTACACATTAAGCAAAATAAGCTACATTCTTTAGTTTTATTCTTTCCATAACATTTCATATAATTTACTCAGGCCAACATTTCCGTAGTTATTTCTGGTAATCTGGAATATTATAACTTTAAATTCAATGTTTAATATTAAAAAACTTGTATGAAATTAACACGTTTCTCTTTTCTCTGGTTTGCGAACAACGAAGGAGATGCAACCGACATTCGTTATCAGGTTTTGATTAAACTGTGACCTTCAAATAGTTGGTGAAGAATTTTCGCGAAAACATACGCCGTTGCCGTCCAACAAGGCTCGCCTCTTAAGGACCAGTTCAACGATGCGTAGATATAAAAACAGCACCTTTAAACCTAACACGTACCACTGGGTAGTAAGAGAAACCATATATATATTCATGCATGTACCCAAATAATAAATAAGCGAGAAAGGAAATAAAAACAGATGTTCCATGTTATGTTTTTCGGCAGCATCCTGAAACTTTGAATCAAAGGAAACTTGAGACGCTGAAAGAACGTTGGGGAATCAGAATCCCGAAAGAGGGAATGTGAAAAGGAAGATGATCAGAGCGATGGAATCAGCATTGAAAATATCGGTGAGTGATACCATGCAGAGAATGACTTCGGTGTTATTCCGCTTGTTCGTTATCATTGCACAGTTAATGCCCACAGATTAAGGATTTGCAATTCACTAACACCATATTCAGTGTAATAGTGAATGGAAAATGACCGTATTTTTATTAAATGAAATAAAACTCCCCTAACAGGTGGTGTGTTCATCGTCATCTTCGTTGGAATTGGTTTGGCCTGCATCACTCTCGCCTTCGAGTATTGGTGGTACAAAGGCGGAAGAGCATCAGAGTCACCGACTCTGAAGAGTCGTTCCTGTTCGAGAGTTTTCCACCGATAAGGAAAGGCCGGTTTCTCACCAGAAAAATCAAACTTTAACACTGAATATAAGTAAGTAACAATAAAAAGTACTGTACTTAAAATAAGTCGTTCGAAAATACTTTACACCATTTTCTTCAAATTACGACTTTACCACTAAGAAAAAGAAAAAAACATTACCGAAAACTCTATGGACAATAGAATGAAAATTTCATAAACTCTAAAAGATAATAATTTGTTTGATTAGAGCAGTGGTCTCCAAACTTTTTTGATCACGCACCTTTAATCAGCAAAAATAAATAACACGCACCCTAATGAACATGAAGATTATATATATATATATATATATATATATAGTATATTATATATATATATATATATATCCTTTCATTATTTACTAGTAAGTTAATAGTATACAACAGAAATACGATAGGTGAAGATATACTTACCAATATAATTTAATGAGAACAATGTGGCTGACTGTGCTTCATATTTCTGAAAATCTTGGTTTGACACTTTGTGATACAGCGATTCGAAGGTCCGGTTCCAAGTTCAGTTTATTTCGATTCTTGTTTTAATACCTATCATAGCAGAAAGAGACACCTCACACAGATATGTAGATCCAAATGGAAGGAGCGCATCGTTCGCTGCGCTTACTCAATCCGGGTACTCATTTTTTAATCCAATCCACCAATTGTGCACAGTTTTCTGTTGAAATTCGGTTCGTAAACTTGTATCTTCCTGATGTCAATCAACTGTTTCTTGGGCAGTGATCGGAAGATGTTCCATTTTTACATTTCAGCATTTTTACATTAGTTTGCTAAAATTTAATCGCAAGTAGGCGATATCGCGGATACTATCTCGCAAATTCCTAGGAATGACTGTGTGTTAGCGAGTATTTTCTTTCTTGGTCATCTTCTTGAAATTCAAAAACTTTCTACGGAAAAACAATGATAAATCAGAATCATCAAATTTTCTTCGCGCACCCCCTAGATCGGCAGGCGCACCCCACTTTGGAGACCACTGGATTAGAGAATAGCCTTCATTCTTTTATGATTCACTACTGAGTACGCTGCTCTTCTTAGAGATACACTTTTTCATTCACCCAATACTTACTTAGAACATACCAATATTTGCTAGGACATTTCCTTTTATTTAATAAAGTTTGATAGCCCATATAGTCAATCTCGTTGTTAAGCCTTCTTTCCCCAGTTTAAATAATAATGTTTGGGATTGTTTAACCTTCGTAATGACTAAGGTCGCGTGACGAAGAGGAAATACAATTTATGTAGGATCCGAACCACGGGTCGTTACGTCATCTAAACGCAAAGGCTGGTCACCCATCCAATTACAGAACAGATGTAACGTCGCTCAATCTGGTAGATCTAACGGAAAGCAGTAATGCGAGGTAGCCCTCCAGTCACACGTAGATTTTCATGAAATTTGTTAACTTGTTGCCCCTTTACTCCCTACAATTTACTTGTAACGATATACTTGTAACGATATAAGACCGATAATCTTGATGTTCTGCTACGAAACAAAATTAATGTAGCCAATTACGGTTACGTAACGAAAGTCTCCAAAAGTTAATTTTAGTACGTATAATTCGATTATTTACGATTTTAAACTGTGCGCAGATATGAATATTTCGAACTAGGGTTTCTCGCTTTCAGGGGTTTTCACTATCCCGGTTTTCCGGGACAAAATCGGCCATCGTCCCCGGATCCCGGGATTTCCCGGTTTATAAAAAGTAATGATAATAAAGTCTTAAAATGTTTAAGCATTAGATAAATCTGGATTAGTTAGTTAATGTTAAATATAAATATATAAATATTTTAACAAAAATAATGATAAATATAATAAAGGATAGAGCCTAGGCTGAGTTTCAAACACTGCAAAAACATAAATACGTTATATAACCTCGGCGGCTATGCCTACAATGCTAATTTGCAGCTTTGCACTTCAACAAAAATAAATTATATTACAGTGTAATTTATACGAACACAACACCTTTTATATACTTCTAACTAATTTTTAGTAAAAAAAATATCAACAGCAAAAGATGTGTCACTGAATTGAAAATAACAACCGAAGTTAAAATCCACTAAAACACAAAATGTTCGATTCAGGGAACTCAAATGACTGGCTTTCAATCCGAGTCAGTCATCAAAAATACCAATCATATTACACATGCGTAACATCATACATGGCATATTATAGGCACTATTCGAGTTATACAACGCAACGTGATTCGTGCTATTGTAAATTTGTCATCATAGTCTTTATGTTTGTATTTTCTAGAATCTAGATACAGTAGCAAATTAACGTATAACTATTTGAAATAACGTTTTTACAATGCTTTGTAAAACCCGGGAAAGCCAGGATTCAAGGTTATAATTTTCCGCCCGGGATCCTGGTTGAGAAACCCTAACTCGAATGAATCAATAATAAAGGGTGATTTAGGGTCTTAGACGATCGTTGTATTATCGAATGTCTCTGTATTGTAAGAATGAATTAAACCATTAGACTATTAAATTTCATCTCATTTGGCGTAAGGGGACTTTCGTAGTTACCATTAATATTGCCGTTCATTATATATCATTTAAATATTTCATTTCATTTTTGCAGGACGGATGGTTACAATATTGCGCCTGTCCCGAATCCTTGGTGATTTTAGAGCTGCCCTTCATCGAGCAATTTTACATAATATTTGTTGTTTAATATCACCAGTAAGCTATTATCTATTTGGAATTTCTTTATCAATACTTATCAATAATAACAACCTTATTTTATAAAAAGGTTATTAAAATCATGTGTGAAATATATACAAATGATATATTGACACGAAATTGTTATAATTATATACAAAGTGAAACTATCTCATGTATGTATATATAATTATATATATATATATGGCTGAGATTCACATTGAACGCGTAAAGTTCTTTATTATGAAATAACCCGCAGAAAAAATTAAATATCCAGTCCGAGTCCTTTCGAAAGTGCTCGAACTGGATATTTCATCTTTCCTGCGGGTTATTTCAGAAAAAAAACAATATATATATATATATATATATATATATATATAATATTCGCACTGTGTCGTAAAACTTCGTTTATTTAGAAAGAATAGATCATAGCTTATTGTTAGAGGAGACCTTGTGAACTTGTGAAAAAAAACCTATTCATATATTGAAGAATAATGTTCTTTTATCGCCTTTGAACAGGATTTATATATTATACAGAACTAAAATAACAGTAGTTTAATTTTAATAAGAAGACTGAAATAAAATGGATGGTGTAGTTGTAAGAGTCGTTCTCGGGACGTGGCCCCGTGACGGGGGACGAAAAACTCATTTGTGCTCCACAATTTATTTCAGTCTCCATTATTAAAAGATTTAGGGATAAATTTATATTCTTAGCATGTTGCAATAGCTTATATATATAATAACGAAACTTAAAAAAAAAAAAAAATGTTAAAAGAAATTTGAAATTTGAATATTACATTTTTATATAAATTTTTTTGTCTTGATATTTTTTTTTTTTTTTTTTTTGTAAATTAAAAATGTTTCTGTATATAAATTCTTAAAATTTCTTTTTAATTAAAAAAAAAAATTATATGGAGAGGATCTATTTTTTTATTTTAGAATTTAAAAAAAAAAAATTTATCGTTATTCACCAGAAAGCCTTAAAAATTTATGTATAAGAAAAAACTGTAATTCCAAAATAAAAGATAAAATATGACATATTTAATAATAAAGTTATGCACTGGTTGCAAACTTACTACTATACTAATACTACTAATAATATATATATATATATATATATATATATATATATATATATATATATATATATATTTGTAAAACACTTGTTCTCACAGGTACACAAATTGAATACGACCTAAAATGTTATTTTTTTTAGTATTTGTAATCGGAATTACAAGCATTTATTCTGTATAAAAGACCTTCTTTATTTAGTGAAAGTAGATTTATTTATAAATGTTAATTAGGAGAATCACAGACAAGAAACAGACTGAATTCTGAAAATGGTTTCGCTGTTTTCAGAATTCTTATATTTATTTACAAACTATTTCAGTGTTTTCATCATACTCGTACATATATATATACCTTTCCCTCCAACCTTTCAGATGTTCCGTGCGATGATTCCTCATTCCACGGAGGTCAAGCTTGTTGTCCCTCCCCTTGAGCTGGCCTGGTGAAGTAGAGAGTTGGCTTCTTGCGCTCTCCACTTCATATAGCCAGGTACTCCTGGCTCATCTGAAATTGTTCTGAGTTAGGCGATATATACATATATATATATATATACATACATATGGCGCGCGTGTGTGTGTGTGTGTGTGTGTGGTTTGTGCGCGTGCGTATGCGTGTGCGTGTGTGTGGGTTTTAAATATAGAATACCACTAGATAATATATTGATATTGTATATGTTATATAAATAAATATATTGCCACATTTTCTCTCTTAATTTATAGTCCTTTTTTCATTTAAATTCGAATGGAGAATTTATTAAGTTTAAATAAATATAATTTAACAAAAACTGATCAGCTTAAATTCGTTGAGGAACTATTTTTAAATAATATTCCTATTATTTTATTGTTTTTTTATTATGATTTTGAATTAAACTCAATGATCATACATTGGCAAAAAAAAATCGAAAAATATTGACCCGCAAATAGGATTGAAGCTGGGAAGCTACGCGTGAGCTTGAACCAAATATACAGAATAATACCCAACCAACTAAACGACCTTTCATCTCAGTTTTGTTATGGCCGTTTCAGTGATTCGTCGTGGTTGGAGGACCTACAGTAGAATGAAAGAAACAGCCATGTTATTTATGATGATGGTCACGCAGGGCAACGTACTATATTCAGTGAAACGCGTATTAAATAGTATGTGACGTTGTTTAGCATTTCATTCACTGTTTTTAGTATAGAAAAACTGATGCACTTAAAAATATCATACCGAAATCTGTGTATTAAAATAGAGGGTAATTTTTTACTATCGCTCCGGTCTCTTCAATTCCCATAATTTATAGATCAATGGATTCGTTATTACACCAGGAATGCGATTTGGATAGTCTCAAGTGAGGAACTGGCCCAAAACTAAGTTAGGACACGAAGTTTGTTTTGGGGTATAAGTGTGAAAAAATACCTAAAATGCGGGTAATTCCTTCAGTAGAGACTACCTAGGGCGCATTCGCGATGTAAAAATGAATCCATTGATATATAAATTATGGAAATTGTAGAAACAGCCAACATGAGTGACCTAAAAGGTATATATATACATTTATATATATGTAGTAAAACGAACACTGTATATATTCACTGGGATCTTTTCCGTTTGACTGCCGCCATTGAAACATAATTAAACTCCAGCCTTCTTTAGTTAGCTTTATAAGGCTAACTAACAAAAATATCACGACCTAACCTAACCAATCGTCAAGGTCGTACAGTTGACCTAACGATTGTTTAGGTTAGGTCATGATATTTTCGTTAGTTAGCCTTATAAGGCTAAGTAAAGAAGGCTGGGGGCACTCACCTCTTATGTTTCAATGGCGGCAGTCAAACGGAAAAGATCCATTCACTGTATATATTATATATACCGTAAAACTAAACACTACTAACCTAACCTAACCTACCTAACCTTGCGTGTTCCCCTTCTCCGTTTCTTATCACGCACACGACCTATGGCAACGAAATGCTTTTCTGTTTTTATCGAACACACACTTATTACCACAAACAATATCTTCCTTGTTTTTCTTATGGCAAATAAATTCTTTTAGCAATACACCGTGTTCTACATAAAAATTAAATGCAGCCTCTTCATCATCAAAAAATTTGCATGAAGTTAAACACACTGAATAATTACAACCATCGCAAACCAACGCCGTCGTGACACTAAAATCTTATGAGTTCAGGTCAAACCACCCAATTTTGTTAGCGGTACCTTCCTAACCTTTGTGGGATCAGCCATTTTATCACTCCCAAAAACATGATCCGCGATTTTATCACTCAAAAAAAATTTATTAACATTAATTTTATAGCTTTAATCGGCATTTGCCTTCATATTGTACTTAATAAAAGTTGTTTAAAAACATGTAAAGAGTCTTATGGTAAACTTTATTTTCAGTTTCCAGAGACCGGACTGATAGTAAAAAATTACCAAATAGGGACCTGAAGTAAAGGAACAGTAAATATTAAATATATTGTTTCTAATGAAACTTCCTTTGAATATTTTGTCTGTTTAAAAGATTAAACGGTAAATGCTTAGAATAACTTCAAATTGTTTTAAACGACAAAGTTACAACAAAATTCTTCATATGTTGTTTTTAACGAACTGTTATTAAACACAATATGAGCGCAAATGACAAATAAGATCCATAAATATTAATCAAAATTTGTAAAAAAAATTCTGA
Source organism: Bathynomus jamesi (assembly GCA_023014485.1). Taxonomy (NCBI): domain Eukaryota; kingdom Metazoa; phylum Arthropoda; class Malacostraca; order Isopoda; family Cirolanidae; genus Bathynomus; species Bathynomus jamesi. The sequence continues at coordinate 61,668 of JAJOZX010009993.1, read as the reverse complement.
AATTATTTTGTAGCACCATTATAATGACGTCAGAAGAAGAAACAAAAATTTTGGATCACCTGAAGATCAGGGCCCCCACCTTACCTTTCTTTAGTTAGCCTTATAAGGCTAACTAACGAAAATATCACGACCTAACCTAACCATTCGTTAGGTCAACTGTACGCCCTTGACGATTGGTTGGTTAGGTCGTGATATTTTCGTTAGTTAGCCTTATGAAGCTAACTAAAGAAGGCTGGGCGCCCTGATCTTCAGGTGATCCAAAAATTTTTCGCTGAAAACCGTTTTGGGGATTATTTGGGTTTGGCAGACTGCTATCTTTCCATCGAATTTGCTATAGCGCCAATATGTTATACCGCAAATAACAGGATATAATTATTAGGTAAAAGTTGCTTAAACTTAATCAAAACCTACGGGAAAATTATTAAATGCCCGGTTAGGTCAACTGTACGCCCTTGACGATTGGTTAGGTTAAGTCGTGATATTTTTGTTAGTTTTAACGAAAATATTACGACTTAACCTAACCAATCGTCAAAGGCGTACAGTTGACCTAACTGGACATTCAATAATTTTCCCGTACGTTTCGATTAATTTTAAACAACTTTTACGTAATAATTATATCCTGTTATATTCGCTATACTAAATTTGGTAGGGAGATAGCATATTGACGCTATAGCAAATTTGATGGGGAGAGAGCAGTCCGCCAAACTGAGAAAATCCCCTTACGGTAAGCAGTTTAACGCGAGTTGTGTGCGCGAAGGTTTTCTCATACGTTTTGCGAAGCTGTTGTGAAATTTTATGTAGACGAGGATGCAGCCTTTAAATTTTTCTGTGATCACGGGATTTTGTTAAGTGAATTGCTGTGGCCAAAAAAGGATGATAAAGGAAATACCTGTGACCATTTGTGTAATTACGACAAAAATAAAAAAGCTTTCTGTTGCCAAACTTTATCCACCTCATTAACAGGTACATGATGGAGGTTTGGTTTGGTTTAATTTCCATAAATTATGCATTGATGGGATTCGTTTTTATATCAGAAACGCATTTCTGGTAGTCTGAGGTTGCGCAAATATCCTAAAACTGAAATCATGCATAACATAGTTTTGGGGTATTTGCGCAACCTCAGACAGTATTATTATAGTATTACACCCGTCTAACATCCAGCAATTATTATATGTTCATTAAGTAGATTTTTTAATTCTAAGACACTTTTCTTCTATAGCATTTCCATCGCAAATGCTTCGTTTTTGAGATATAAAATGTTTTGGTGTGTATCTAGTGTGTTTGTACGTTCGTTTGGTGTGCGTGCGCGGCTGACCGTTACATGTCTGCCCAATCACTGCGCTCCATCCATTTCGAATTTGAATTACTTTGCTACCAGAATGGCTTCGTGTGACATGTGCTTGTTTGATTATTACCGCTGTATTGTCGCTTTCTACGAAAATTTAGAAAAAAGTGTTGAGTTTCTGCGTGCTCACGGTGTTCTACCGACAGTAGTAAAGTGTCCACATTGTAAAACGGAGTGTACATATCGTCAAGACCAGAAACTGTGGCAGTGTAGAAAAAGTTACGTTGTGCTTAAAACGAAGAAAAGACAGTACTGTGATTATTCTGTCTCAGATTTTAAAGGTAATTCCTGTTTTTCTTTTAGGTTAGGTTAGGTTTGGTTAGGTTAGGATAGGTTAGGTTAGGTTAAGTTAGGATAGGTTAGGTTAGGTCAGGATAGGTTAGGTTAGGTTAGGAAGGTTAGGTCAATTTTGAAGGTGAAATTTGTTTTCCTATGGTTTTTGATGTTTTGAACGAATCTGACCTTCAAAACCGTCGGAAATGACTCGTTTTCTGTGATTTCCCCCACATTGCCAGCTGGGGTGGAGGGGGGTATCTAAAAAACGAGTCATTTCCGACGGTTTTGAAGGTCAGATTCGTTCAAAACATCAAAAACCATAGGAAAAACATAAATTAATTTCACCTCCAAAGGGAGACGGGTGTAATACTATAAATTTACCCCTCAGACTATCAAAAATGCGTCTCTGATATAAACACGAATCTATGAAAGCATAATTTATGTCAATTAAATATTTTGGAGTTATTCTAAACATTTACCGATTAAAGTATATGTGAAACTCGTTTAAGCAAATTAAGGCCATTCTGATTTCATCTTTGACTATGAAGACCATAGCTTTATTGGTCTCATAAAGTAAGTAGCATGATGAATCGGCTAATTACAGTCTGCAAGATCATTTTTTATAATGTTCCATTAACTTTAAATTTAACTCATTTTACATCAAATTATGGCTCGGCTGTGGCTATTAATTAGACAAATTTAAATGAATACTTTGCAAATAGCGTGTTTTGTATATGCTAAAGGCGAATTCAGATTTGACAAACATTTTCTGAGTGTTTGCGCGAGCAGTATAATCGAAAGTAAGTACCTTTTTAAATCACATTTTTTCGGCTTTGAAATGTATCCACTTTAAAGTTTATACGACGGCTATAGAACAGGGTGTCCACAATGTCGTGTCACCCCAGTAAAATGCTAACTCGTTTTCGTTTTTCTTTCAGATCCATTTGAAATGTGTGATAGTAGCAATTATACAATTGAACAACGCATATTGGCTAGTGTCTGGGTCCATGAACGACCACGTAATGGCAAAACCATTGAAAATATTCGTGCAGACTTCCAGGACCGATTCAGTGGTGCAGCTCCTCCAAAAAGGTGTTGCTGCTATCATACATTTCAAACGAGTCTGAAAGAGAAACGAAAATCAGTTAGTATTTTTACCTGGGTGACAAGATATTGTGGACACCCTGTACAGTAACCTACTACGAGGTTGGAAAAAAAAGTAATGGTAAAGTTCCAGATGTCGGACGAAGTTCAGAGACGGAGTCCATAGGCTCTAACCAAACCTGACCAGCCTAACCTGGTCTGACAACCTAACCAACTTAATCTAGCCTAATCGAACCACTGTAGATGGTCACTGCTTTTCTCCTAAAGCTATTACTAGTGGTGTTCCTCAGGGCTCAGTCCCGTTACTCACTCTTTTCCTTTATTTATTAATTAATCTTTTAAGTCGCACTTCCTGTCCTATCCACTCCTATGCAGATGATTCCACTCTTCACTTCCCCACCCTCTTCACAAAGCATCCCTCTCACTAGTCACTCCATGATTCGCATAAGGTGGCTATAGTGCACCTGACCTCTGATCTTTCTACTGTCTCTGAATGGAGCAGAGAAAACTGTCTTTCAATGCCTCTCAAACTCAGTTTCTTCGCCTGTCTACTCGTCACAATCTTCCACACGACTACTCCCTTATCTTCAACAATACACAACTCAATCCTTCCTCTTTTCTTAATATTCTTTTCTCATGATCATTTCTTCAATTATCACATGTATTCTCTTTCTAAAACAGCTTCTAAGAGGTTAAGTGTAGTGCCAACTCAATTGCTGCCTCTGTACAGGGATCTTGTCTGACCCTGTATAGAGTATGCTTCTCGTGTGTGGGGTTGCTCAACTCACACACTTTACTTGACCAAGTGGAATCAAAGGCTTTACTTCTCATCACTTTCCTGCCTCTTACTGACTGTCTTCAATCACTGCAATGTTGCTTCACTCTCTCTTTACTATCGCCATTATAACGGACACTGATCTTCTGACCTCTGTAACTGCATGCCTCCTCCTTTAAGGAAAGGTTGCAGTACCAGACTTTCGACACATTCTCATCCTTTTTCTATCGAACTCTCTAATGCAAGGGTTAATCGGTAGTCAGTTTTTCATCCATTCAACTAATGAACTCTGGAACAATCTTTTTCAGTCCATCTTTCCCCCTGTCTATGACCTCCAATCTTTCAAATGCAAGAGTGTGCAGGCATGTTGAAAACTCTAACCCTTGATTTCGGCTCTTCTTCTTCTTCTTTTTCTATGAGGTTGGGGGCATTTTTGCGGGAGCTCACCCTTGCACCCCCACCCCGCATTCCTCCATAAAAAAAAATAACATATTAACCAGCTGTTACCACACTGTCTCTTGAATTGCATCTGGCATCTGAAATTTCGCCAAAGCAACAAATTGGTATATTCATTCGATATATTGTACTTATTAAACCCAAATTTATGAAACCTTTGGGTAATTTTGTAGACCTATGGGCAATTTTGTAGACCTATGGGCTTGTACAGGTTGGCCACAAAGTCCCTTTGCCTGAAAAAAAGGGCAACATACAGATATGCTGTAAGTTCACTGCAAAGGGACTTTGTGGCCACATTGTAGTTAAGCGTAAATGTAAAAAGTAATATACAAAAGTTTTCACTGTACTCAATTTCAGTAAAATTTAATTCATTTGTTTCTTTAAAAATATGAAGGATGTAATCAACCAAGAAATTGACACTAATTTCAAAATACTGTAATAACATTATTACTATTTACTCTGCAGGGAATTTTACAGAGATCTACTACAAATTATTGAAGGTATTCGCTGTTGTTAATAAATACTCGTTTACAAGTTAAAATTTACATTTCAAAATTAAAGTTTGAATGAAAGTTATAAATGCTAAATATATGGAGGCCATGAAAAATACATAACTACATAAAATTTTTGGTAAAATTCCAATTAAGCATATAAATTTGAAAATAAATTTATCTACATCAGTTGCCCATCAGATCCATTCGATACTGACGCTCTCAGTTTCTATAAATCTCCACGCTAATTAACTCTTTAGTGACTGAGGTACCTTCCTAGTTTTGAATTGGCGAGTTATTAGTGTCAGTAAACCGATTTAAACTTCGTTAAACAATTTTGGTTAGGGTTTCGTTATTTCCTTATATTTTCAAGTACTCTCTTACAAAGTGTATATATATATGTGTGTGTGTGTAAACATTAGGCATGCTAGGAACTGTATGATAGTCCTAATCAGAAAAAATACTGTCCTCTATTGTCTCAATTGTGCACAACTTATCAATATATGTGAACAAGAGGTACTGCTTGATATAATAAAGTCAACCGACCAATCAGGTGTCAGACATTAATATGTAACAAATGTGGCAGGTGTAAAATTGTTCACTTATATGGATCATGTGGACCAAAGACATTAAAAGGTTAATATATTTTTCGATGTATAACGAATCTTGGAACCTACGTTAGTCGATTTTGGAAATGAGTCAGAGAACAGGGTCAGAGAAATTTATTCGGGCAAGTTGGCTTCCGCGATGACTCTTCCGAAAAATTAAACGTAATTATTTTCGGCACTCGCTTTTTTTTATTTATAGTGTAAATTTAACCCGTAACTCGTGCTAAATTTAGGAATTGTCATTTAGTTCCTGGATACCATTGTAGAACGTGCTAAAAGCAGCCCAGTAACATTTACTTTTGTCTTATATTAAGTTTCGAGAACACTAAATTTCGGTGATGCGCCCATTTCATACTTCGTGTCAATGAGGGTGCCTCTTACATTCGAGTTAGATTACAGGCGGTTTGGTGGTCGTTTTGGGTTAGTTATTTCCAACGTCACCAAATTTCAGCTAATCAGGGGTCCAAAATCCTGGTGTCTCCGAAACTTAGTATTTACCTTTCTTTATAGCTCGATATTGTTTTGAATGTATGAAAACTTTATTAACGCCTTAATCCTTACTCATTATAAAAGTTCCGCTAGCAATACTAGGGCTACTGGGATACACCAGTACCCTTGGTACTGGTGTATCCCAGTACCAGTATTCCCAGTATTAATTAAGGGTTAATTAACACCCAAACGTCTTTCCTAAGACTAAAATCGTCTAGCTTTAGTGTCAGTGGGCACTACAGGGTTAAAACATTAGTTTTAAACTTATTGTAATAAGGTGTATGTGTTTGAATCCCACGATAATATGTCTTGACCAACTAAATTTCAAAACATGTACATCAAACATCATTGTTATTGTCGTCTTGTACTTCACAAAAGTGAATTTTCAAGTAACCCGATTGAACCACATACTGATAATTTAAATAAAATCCTGACCTGAAATGAAATCGTCTTCGGTAAATCAGAATAATATAATCTATTTTATTCGTCAGTGCAAGAAAATAAGTTTTTTACGTTTAAAAAAAATTGCAAAATATAGAAACTTTATTCCCGAATCTTTTCGTGCAGCGTTTCCCAAACTGTGGAGTGCCCTCCTCCTCCTCTTCCTCCGCCTCCGCCTCCTCCCACCAATTTAGGAGAGAAGGACTTGTTGAATGGGGAAAACTAGGTTAGCGGCGTGACTACTGAACCTTTTTACAGTACTTAAACACGCAACGCGATTTGTCAAGTAAAGATAAAGCAGACAGGAAACGCTTTTTCCAACGATGTAGGGGGTGAGGGTACCCAAAGGTTCGCCTTTAGTCTGAGCAATGACGGGGTAAGCAACCAAATCAACCTGAACCAGGAGCCAGCAGGTGGGAGCGAACCAGAGTCCCCAACGCTCAAAGTTCGCCTCCGCATCACGAACAACCAGGCACCCACACAATTTGGCAAGTACTGTAGTAAATATTTTTAGTTTTTATACATTAAAAACATTTAATAACGTTTCTAAATGTCTCCCTCCGCCTTTATCTTTTTTCTTTCTTGCTTTTGTCGTAGACCTTTATTAAAATCATTAAATATTTCTTTTCCTATTTTAGTTTTTAATAACTTTTAAGTCTTGTACGTTCCGTGAAAGAATATGGAATGCGTTGCTACAGCGGAAACTATTTATAGAAATTAAAGATGTACTTTTTACAATGTAAAAATTTATAAAAATAAGATTATGGGAGTTTTTTTCTTTATTGATATTCTAATATTTGCATTTAATGTAAGTAATTTTACTGCTCATAATTTCACCGAAGGTCTAATTGGTGTTTATCATGATTAAGTTCAATTTTTTTTTATCTTTAATTTGAAGACTTGGTTTCTGTGAAACACCCGTAGCCCGGTGGGTAACACCACCGTTTCCCCATAAGCGAAGTGAAGATATGAAGGCGAGGGTTCGAATCCCGATGATGCTGGTAACAGTAATAATAGAGGAGTTAGAGGAACGGGCCGTACCAATTAGGCTGATCGCTGTGCCAGTCCCTGGCTCTCCCTCACTGATTAATAATTATTATTACTCTAGTCTGTGATTACATTTGTAAACTTATAATTAAAAAAAATATCGTATTTTCTACTGTATTTAGTGTTTTATCTTTGTTTCATTTGGTATAATATCTATAATAAAGTATACAGGGTGAGTCAAAAGTCGAGAAACATAGGAAGGATAGGAAACTTTTATTGCAAAAAGATATGTGTTCCAAGTAATGTTATAAGATGTGCTTTATATGTTCTCCTTTCACTTCCAGACACTTCTGGACTCTGTTTCCCCACTCGACCTGGACTCTTTCCAGGACATCGGGCTGGATTGTAGCACAGGCTAACAAAAGTCCTATGTTTCCGGACTTTTGACTCCCCCTGTGGAATTTTTCCATAAAAACACTAGAAGTAGTGCTAAATAACCAAATTAATAATAATAAATACAATAATAATTCAATCTTTATTATCTTTATTGGTAAAATTAAATATTACAATATTAAATTTACAATATTACAACAGTATTTATTTATTTTTCCTCTGTAATTTGGCCCTTAATCTTGTGGATTTACTGGGCTCTCAGATAAATTATAAGATTAAAACATTTCATACATTGATAGTTACGATTTTGTAGTATAAAAATATTATGATTAATTATGATATAAAACAAACTCAGAAAATTACATTTTTTTATTAAGCTAAATGGTTAATGGATAGTTTGAAAAATATTTAGTACATGGTTAATGGATAGTTCGAAAAATATTTAGTACATGGTTAATGGATAGTTCGAAAAATATTTAGTACATGGTTAATGGATAGTTCGAAAAACATTTAGTACATGGTTAATGGATAGTTCGAAAAACATTTAGTACATGGTTAATGGATAGTTTGAAAAATATTTAGTACATGGTTAATGGATAGTTTGAAAAATATTTAGTACATGGTTAATGGATAGTTCGAAAAACATTTAGTACATGGTTAATGGATAGTTCGAAAAACATTTAGTACATGGTTAATGGATAGTTCGAAAAACATTTAGTACATGGTTAATGGATAGTTTGAAAAATATTTAGTACATGGTTAATGGATAGTTTCAAAAATATTAAGTACATGGTTAATGGATAGTATTATGAAAAACGTTTTGTTGACTCAAACAAAAAGAAATTGTAACAAAAGTGGTTTCGTTTTTAGACAGTCAAATTTTTGTTTTGCGCTACAGAATGAGTCTTCTTGTTAATTATTTGTTGCAGTAAACAAATATTTAGTTGATTAAGCAAATTCTGCGTATCTGGTTTTTTTTAAAACACTTTGTTACCCCTGACCAAGTTATTTTGTTGCTTGAAAAAACTGTCAGATCCAGTTAAACAATCTTCTCGGTAGGATCTTTGTTTCTCTCGGAGAATATACAGCGGTGGTACTCATTGCGCGGCTCGCGAGCCAAATGCGCTATATATATTTGGCTCGCGAGCCGCCCAATGAGTACCACTGATATACAGTATAGAAGTATAGTACAACGTTTCTATCCTAATTGACCTAGGCAATTGTACAGCACCCTACTCGTATCCTCGATCGCCTTGGAGATAGCCCAACATTCTGGATTTGTTTTCTCACGTCTCTCGTTGGGCTCCTTCGACCACAATCTTATAGCTGTTTCCTGTCCTTTCGCTCCAATTCAGCCTTTGGATCATCCTCCTGATTCGGAGGCCCTTAGGCGTACTTCTCTGATTTCCCATGGTGATTACTGCTTTTCGTGGCCGGGGCCCTTCCGAGTGGTGCTGAGCGCATCAGGGGTGATTCTCTCGGGCATGAGGGTACATTCCATATTCTATTCATACAACTATGCAAAAAAACCCTAGTTTAACTTTACTTGGTCTAATGATTCGCAACAGAGAGGAGTCTTTCAGAAGGTACCGTCGCCATCCAACTCCTGACTCTCACTCGGCTTACCCTGGACGATTCTGGTGCTGTTCCTGCACTTCTTACCCCATCTGATTTAATTGCGTTTGAAATTAGAATCTCTTCCAAAGATGTTTATTCTGCCTAGGGGTTAAAACCGGTATTGAAATACCGGTATTAATATCGGTATTGAAGTACAATATACCGATATTATAGGTTTTTCGGTATTGACAAAAATTGCTATTGAAAATTTAGGCAATTTAGTCCTCCGATAGACTGAAGTGGGAAGCAGATTCATTACTGAGTGAATGCAAGAAATGGACAAACTAGGAAAAGTGCCATCTAAAAAAATTCCATTGATTTTGATGTTACTAATGAATTTAAAAGCTGGAAGTTACTTTACAGAGAAGTGAGAATTTAGAGAAGCTGTACAAGGCACTGCTTTCAATTAAACCTACAAGTGCAGAATCAGAAAGAGCCTTTTCTGCTGCAGGCCTATTTCTGACGAAACTGAGATCAAGTCTATCTGAACAATCCCTAGATGCTCTTTGTTTCCTCAAAGCATACTTTCAAATCAAACTAAGAAATAAATATTTAGATACTAATAATTTCTATCTACCCCAGTAGTTGTATAATAATATGCTAAAAAAAAATTCAAATAATATTTTTATTACAATTTAGTAATTTACTGTATAAACTTTTTCGAATAGAATGCCATCTATTTGGAGTTGGTCATTAATTTATAGTAAATATGGTGAGTACTGCAAGTCCCTCAGACTTGTGGGAGGGTTGGTAGGGTGGCACCATAATAAATCAAAATAAATTATTTTTTTCATAATACCGATATCAATACCGGGATTAGCATAATTGCCTCCAAATACCGGTATTGAAAATTTTCGGTATTATGCAAGCACTAATTCTGCCCAATCTGGGCTCAACTCTAGGAAGGCGTACGGTCCTGATGGTGTTCCTCCTGTTGTTGTCAAGAACTGTGCTTCTGTGCTGACACCCTACCCAGGCAGACTCTTTGGTCTTTATCTCTCATCTGGTAAGTTTCCTTCCTGTTGCAAGTTGCTTTCATTTAGTCTGTCCCAAAGAAGGGTGATCGCTCTCAACCCTCCAACTATTGTCCAGTTGCTTTGATTTCTTGCCTTTTCGAAGTTTTTGAACCTATCCTTAACATGAAAATTCTTAAACACCTCTCTTATCACACACTTCTTTCAAATCGACAGTATACGTTCCGCAAGGGACGCTCTACTAACGATCTTCTTGCATATCTCTCTGACTCTTGGCCATCCCTCTTTCTGGATTTCGGTGAGACCTTTGATATGTCATTACACATAACAAAAGCTTCTGATAGAGTCTGGCACAAATCTTTAATTTCCAAACTGCTCTCCTTCGGTTTTTATTCTCCTATCTGTGACTTCCTGTCTAATTTCCTTTCTGGCTGATCTATAGCTGTGGTTGCAGATGACCACTGTTCTTCTCCTAAAGCTATTAATAGTGGTGTTCCTCAGGGATCTGTCCTGTCACCCACTCTTTTCTTTTTATTTATTTATCTTTTAATTCGTACTTCCTGTCCTATCCACTCCTATGCAGATGATTCCACTCTTCACTTCCCCACCCTCTTCACAAAGCATCCCTCTCAACAGTCACTCTATGATTCGCATGAGGTGGCTATGGTGCACCTGACCTCTGATCTTTCTACTGTCTCTGATTGGAGCAGAGAAAACCTCGTGGATTTTAATGCCTCAGAAACTCAGTTTCTTCATCTGTCCACTTGTCACAGCCTTCCACACGACTATCCCCCTTATCTTCAACAGCACAACTCAATCATTCTTCTTTTCTTGACATTCTTGGCGTTTCCTTTTCTTGTGATCTTATTTGGAAAGATTTACCTATGCTTTCTCTCTCTCTAAAACAGCTTCTAAGAGACTAGGTGTGCTGGACCGGCTCCGCAGTTTCTTCATCTTCATTCAGTTGCTGTCTCTGTACAAGGGTCTTGTCCCCTCCCCTGTATAGAGTACGCTTCTCATGTGTGGCGTGGCCCAACCCCTACAGGTCTACTTGACCGGGTGGAATCAAAGGCTTTTCGTCTCATTACTTCCTGCTTCTTACTGACTGTCTTCAATCCCTCTCTCTTCGCCGCACTATTGTCTCTCTCTCTCTTTACTATCGCTATTATAACGGACATTGCCCTTCTGAACTCTCTAACTGCATGCATCCTCCTTTAAGGAGAGTACGGTACGCAATACCAGACTTTCGACACTTTCTCATTCCTTTCCTGCCCAACGCTCTAATGCAAGGGTTATCGGTATTCTCAGTCTTTCATCTACTCAACCGTCAACTCTGAACCAATCTTCGTCAGTCCATCTTTCCCCTGTCTATGACCTTCATTCCTTCAAACGCAGTGTGTCCAGGCACCTCGAAAACTTTGGATCTTGATTTTGGCTATCTTCTTCTTTGGCGGGGAGCGTTTCTGTGGCCATTCGCCCTTGGCCACTACTACCTGCATAAAAAAAAAAAGCAACTGAGTGTAAAGAATCTTAAAGAGTAATCAAATTAATTTTATTTCGAGTAATTTCGCTGAACTATGTTTAAATCACTGCTATGATACGCCATTTAAGAATTACTTTATTTTCCCCTTTCCAAGAATAAGTGCGATCAAATATATCGTAATTTTCTTTATGAAATTGTCAATGAGTGGAATTAATTCTTGCAATAATAATGAGAGATATTTATCGATTAATAAATTTTAACAAATTAAATCTTTCTTGACAGATTCTTACTGGTGGTACAAATATCTATTGCAGTCTGTATAGGCTTGTTCATTTTATAATTTTTCCCCAATATATAGGGTGTTTCAGGTCGACCCTAGAAATATGGAAATTGGCGGAATTTGTAGTTTGTATTTGGTATTTGAAGTTTGTCATAGTAATTCCGTAACTAATATGAAGTGTTTCTTTTTATTGCAAGTGAATGAAAATGGCCGATAGAGGAAGTGGATCATTTCGATTGTCTAAGCAAATTCCGCCAATTTCCATATTTCTACGGTCGACCTGAAACACCCTGTACTTAATATTTATTGTAAATGTACTTTCATTATATGTATGTATGTATGTATAAAGGTATATGTTTGCATGTATGTGTTGTAAATGTGTATTTATGTGTATATTATATTGTTATATAAATGCGTGTATGTTAATTTTTTTCTGAGCAATAATGATCAGCTAAAGATTTTTTGTTAACTCATCATTGAGAATTTTAAGAGTACGTGTTTTTTTCCTACAAATGGTTTTTGAGAAGGACATTACCATATATAATACAACAAACAAACAAAAAAACAACAAACAAAAACCTTTTATTCAAAAAGAGAATAATACTTACAAAGTTTTGTAATATTTTTCTATACGATTTAGATATCTGATATAGCATTAATATACAGTACTTAAAGTATTCTAATGATAATAAAAACCCACTTTAATAGACAGAGTTTATTTCCACGGTTTTTATTATCATATTGTGACTTTTACGTGGAAAAAAGTGGTTTTTTTTTTGGCATTTATTCTAATATGAATATGCCGTCGGAAGCATAGAAGTTTTTAGGGCAAATTTAATGAGATTCAGTTTATTTATTCCCGAAAAGAAGTAAAAATGACAAGTAGTAGTAGTAATAATAATAATAATAATACTTAATAACAAATGGATCTACACTTGTGTTCTAATCATAATTATAATGTTAAGAGATCTGAGCTATATATAAGGCTTCCCATCGCTACAATAAACAAACAATCCACACTTTACAATACAATCTTAATGTAGAGCAATTTACCATCTCTAGTCCAAGAATCAGAATCGAAATGTTTTTAAAAAATAAACAGCTGGAATTTATTAGAAGTCTGGAGATAATTTTTTATTTTTTTTAACTGTTGTGAGTATATGAAAAAACTATAATTAAATTCCCGAACAGTTGTTCCTATTTATAGCCAAAATGCCAAATGAGTTTAGTTAATGGTTGCCCATAGTGTATTTTAACTATGATTCTTAATTTTCCTTTAGAATCTCGAGCAATTATAACTAAAATTGTAATACTATATCATATTTTTTTATTGGTTTTTGAAAATGGGAGTGTTCTTTTTATTATTTTAACTTGTGGGAAATTAAGTAAAGTCTACAAAGTCTGTAATAATCAATAACGCAACATCGATACAAGTTCATTAAAATTTTTGTTATTGGAATTTAATTTAAAAAAATTGTATCAAATGTCAAATTAAAGTTTATGCGAATATTAATTATCCAGATATACTCGTATAGTGACTAATTAAAATGAAAACCTTTTATTAAGTCGATTATAAAAGATTATACGTAAATTAATGTATCCAATTCTGCTAATTTTGTGTTAGAATCTATATTACGTGTATATGTAATGTATTTATTTGTTTGCTTACTTTTTATTACTGACGACACTGAGAGTAGTATTTCCATCTTTCTTCGTATACTGCAAACAGTAAACTGTTTGGCTCCCTATTACTGTACAGTGTACAACTGTACATGTTACAAGGAAGAGGAAGCCTCAAAGACTTTTCGGTCCATTTTGGTTAGAGTTCGGTCAGAGTAGGTTAAGAAAGGTTCGCCTCAGAGTTAAGTTTTAATTGGAGACCGCATGAACACTAACCAGGAACTTACTGGCCCTCTTTTTTGGTGTATATATATATATAAAAGGGTACTTATACGGTCAATGTTAGAAACTCTGTTACTTGAAACATTGAAGTTAGAAAAAAGGCCATTTAGGTATACATTAACTAAAATGCTTTAGGAACTTTACTGTTTATAAGGGAAACTTAGGGCAAACTATGTTGTGAAACAAATATTATCAGTAATATTGTTTACATATAATATTCTTAAAATTTAAACTCAACAAATACTGTAAAGTAGTTTTCTTCCTAAAGTTACTTTTAAAAGTTTTGAATTTTAGTACAGTTAGAACAGCTATAATAGTAGTAGCTTTATAAATGTATCCTATTTACCAATGAGTTTTTTTTACATTTTGAACGCGTTAGACCAAACTGTGTTTTTCCGTCTCTTTTTTGACATAGAGAAGCTCTAGAAGGTGGGGGTGCCAGCGCTGAAATGAAGTGGTCAGTGGATGCACCTCAAAAAAGGTTTAGACAATCCTTTTCTCCACGGAAGTTTAAAAGTGAAAATCAAATGAATGCATGTATCACGTTTTGAGTCATTTTCTCTCCAGCATTTGCAAGTTATATACTACTGACGTCACAATTTTTCTCTCTGTCTCTCTGTGTCTCTCTCTGTCTCTCTCCACTGTTTCTTGTCATAGTTCGTGGGTGCACAGAACAATCGATGAAATGTTGTTACACAGCTAAACTATTGCATCATTCGCTTCGCTCGAGCAATGGAACGAAGGGTATTGGCAGGGCACGACGGGGTATCCAGCACACATTCGTGGCACTAACGGGAGAGTCACAATTCATGAACGTGATTATCAGATAATGCCATTTTTATTTATTAGGGACTACAGATTTTCTGAATTCACAAGATGTTTATAAGGATTTATTTCTTATTAGTCGTGTATATGCTGTGTGTGTGTGTGTGTGTGTGTGTGTGTGTGTGTGTATATATTAGGGTGGCCCTTATTCAGGGGGTAAAATTGAAAATTTCCTTTGGAGCACCTCTTACATTTATGAAGATTGGCTGAAAACTAAAGTACACAAAATTTAAAAGGAATCGAAGCATGTTAAGGGGTCGCTACCAGCCCTTGAAGTTTATCTCCCTGTGATGCGTGTTGTACAGTGTGCATCATACATACAGCGATCTACCAAAACAAACAAAAAGCTGCATACGTGATACAAATCTCTCTGAAACATTCAATGAAAAGGGAGAAAGAAAAGAAAACAAAATGTACAAATTTACTATAGAATCTTAGGAAAATAAGTTGTTCGAAGCGACTAGTATGCTCCCATATTACAGAATCAAAGAACACTCGCTCCTACATTTTTCATGATGGTGGTTTTTTTTTGGATCAGGAAATTTCTTCCTATGCTCCTTGACCAGCAAAAGAAGGTATTGTTTTTGGTCCTCGTCTGCGGTGTGAAGCCGGCTGAATTTTTCCATGAGGACCAGACCGCGTTCCGCGATGTCACCGGCGATCCGGAGCTGTTTGCAGGGTTTTTTTCCCTTCAAGAAGTCTGTCTTGTTCCCATTGTCCTGGATCTTTAGAGAGGAAGGAGTCCGATTTGAGACCCATGGTTTCGAAAAACTGGAGGCGGTCGTTCGTGACGAAATTCTCCAGTGTTTTGGCCTTTGTCTCCAAATCCTTCTCCTCGGTTGTTGTTACATTCTGCCGATCCTCATTCCCGTGGTTGTCGGAGCTTGGACCATACGGCGCTTGGTCTCCACGGACACAACGTTGTCGAAGAAGACGAGAGCGACGAACTCCTCAGATACAGTAAATACCAAAGGTGCCGAATGAACTACAAGGTGTCCATAAATGTTTACCCTGAAAACAGTATGCTCTCATGTTTTAATGACGAATCTTACATCCGTTTTCTTTTTACAGGTGATCTCATACACGCATAGAGTTTCTGTGCTGGTGTGTTTCGTCTACCACATCCGCCGCTAGGAACGCTGTAGTAGCTGTTCAGTGGTAGAGTCAACAGACACAATGTGCGTATTTGGGGATCGGAAAACCCACGTGCCGTAAGGGAGCATATTCGGGCAGTCCGAAAATCAATGTCTGGTGTGGACTAATGCATGATCAGATAATTGGTCCTTTCTTCTTCGCTGAGACACTGTTTCCGCCACTGTGTACCTGGATATGTTCACCAATTACGCCATCCCCCAGCTGCAGGACAGGCAGCCAACTGTCATCTTCCAACAAGATGGGGCACCCCCTCATTGGGCGCATGTCGTTCGCGAAACTCTCGACGCAACATTTCCAATCGATGGATTGGCAGGGACGGGCCAATCCCATGGCCCCAAGATCACCAGACATTACCCCGCTGAATTTCTTTCTCTGGGTCATGTTAAAGATTTGGTTTATGCAACAGTTGTTCCAGATATCAGGACATTGCGAGAACGCATTACGGATGCAATTTTACGTGCCACTATGTATCAAAACTTTATATGTTTATCTACTTATGATTGAAACTGTGTTTGAATACGAGTGTTTATTTAAAAGTTATAGCATGCTTTAATCATGGTAATCATTTATGGACACCCTATACTTTAGTGTGGCGTTCGCCTGTGGATCCGAAGTCTTGTAGGCTTGAAGGGCCTAGAGGAGCTGTAGGTCATTTCTTGGAGTGGACACTGGGAGGGGGACTCGGTACTATGCTCCGCTGTAAATAGTGGACACGAATATGCAATTTTTCGCATCGCGCCCTTCTCTCTGACTGTGAGATTAACTGGTCTTGGAACATGAAGACCTTGTGAGCGTAGATGGCTTTCACTATCCACCTGTCGCGATGCATCACTCCTGGAGCCATAAACCGACCTCCTCGAAGCGTGTCCCTCCTAGATAATCGTCACCAACTCCAAGAGTTTCCTATAGTCATCTCTAGGTTGCTGAGTCCGGAGCATTTCTTCATGAACGCAAGAATTTTGTTACGGATATCCGAGATAGCGGAAGCTGAAGAATCGTCATACATCGCAGTTTGGAATTTTCTTTGTCCAGGAATCCCTACTCATACTGAAATCGCTTGAAGAGTAAAATGTCTGGCCCAGCTGATGTCCCCATGCAAGTTGAGAAGACTGCCTCGAACACCACCTCGAAGATATGATATCTGCAACCGAAGTGGAGCAAGCTTTTCTCCAACTTCTTTTCAAGAAGGACACAGGCTCCATTCGTTTTCCCAGTATTCGAGGCCGTGGTATTTGAAGCACATGGCTCGTACCATGCCTTCTTCTTCCAGGATCGGATTGCCTTTTCCACTGCAGTAACCATCGCCACACCAGTTTCACGTCCCAGCTTGAGAAGTCGCCCCTCCCCTCCTCCATACGCAAAAATCGGGAGTCGATTCACAGTCTCATTCACAGTTATTTCTAGAAGCAGCTTTCCATCCCAGTAGACGGTCAAGGGATGGATCGGATCGAATGGTTCCTTGATTATCCGTGCAACTTCCTCCCCGGGTTTCACTTGTCTCTGAATCGACGAACGGTTCAAACTCAGCCTGAATATATCGTGACTCAAACTATCCGCGGCTGAAATCAAGAGGAAAGTGGCTTTTCGGTCACTCGCTTTGATGCGGTCCAGTGTTTCTACCATCCAGGGCTGAGGAAACTTGTTCGAACTCGCTTCGGGGGCACAGATGACCTAAATGTAGAGGGACCAGGCACAGTGAGGTCTTTGTCATCAGTATCAGTCCCATCAGTGCTAGATGAGCTGGTCATGGTCAGTGTCCCGTCTCCGCCTTCTTTCTGACGCTGTTTCTCTTTAACGCGTCGTTGCTGTACTTCTTCCTTCCGCTTCCCCTTCCTCTACTCCTTTTTGGCCGAAATGGTGTTCACCGCTTCCATTTTGCCAAGATGTTCTTTCTCTCTCTGCGCCAAGAGGAACGCCTTGTCCTCTTTCAAAGAGATAATCCAGGTTCTCTTTGAAGCTTTCCTCCTGGCTTTCAGGGTGTTTGACCGTTTCGCCGTGTTTTCTTTGTTCTTCTTGAGTTTTTTCCACTCATCAGAGTGTTTCTCGATCTTGTCAGCTATGTGCTGCTTGAGCCGCGCAGGAATCTTAGCTCTGTTCCACACTGCATCCGCGACGGAGGAAGCACTTGAACGAACCATCTCTTTCGAAGTCAGATTGTGGTGAAAAAAGAGAACAATTGTTTCTCTTTTTGACGGAAGCTTCGTGACAGTGAATTGTGCTTGGCGAGGGCCTACAAGCCAAATACCCGTGTCCTTCGAGCAGACGAAAATAGTGACATTAGTAAAGCAGAGAATCCGAAAGGTGGAAGGTAAAAGAAATAATTGTTTTACTTCCGTTACATCAAACAACTAATTTTGTATTTCAGAAAAATCTTATATAGTTCAAAAAAAATAAAAAATAAAAACAATTAATGAACTCGTCCTTCTTGAATGGTGAGTGCACGGATAATCCTAACTGAGCTTTGGGTACTCTTACCCACTTGGGGTTCTGAAAAAAAAGGATACAATAAGCAGACTGTTAGTATTAGTAATGTTACCTATTCAGTTTATTTTTCGGAATTCAAACAGTCAGTATTACAAAAGAAAATATATTTTAGTTTATCACCTTTATAATGAAGGCTTCCGAAATTCTAAATCTCTCGTCTATTTCCTCAAATAATAAAAAGTTATTACTAATATTTAATTTAACTTTACTTTTTATTAATTTGGATCACCTGAAGATCAGGGCCCCCCAGCCTTCGTTAGTTAGCCTTATAAGGCTGTAATAGTATGTTGTAATAGTATGTTGAAAATAAAATATTTTCAGTGTCTTCAAATATATGAAACACCCTATACACCTTTACACCTTTTGTTAGCTTCCGCCCGAATTGTTCATTCTGACGAAGGTCAAGCTTTTCACTCCACCTTAGACCTACAGTTTAACGTGGAATCCGAACCACGCCCCATCAGGAGCCCAGCGTCTTAACCACTAGGCCACCTAGGGTACCCATTTATCTACCAACCACTTTCTTTATTGTGTAGAAGGATGAACAGCTGGGTTTTGCTGCGCGCTGGCTGCCACCGGGTCTCGAACCCGTGGCCGATGGATTCGTAGTCAGCGACGCTAACCACTACACCACCGAGACGCACATATATATATATATATATATATATATATATATGTGTGTGTGTGTGTGTGTATGTGTGTGTGTGTGTTGGTTTTACTATACTTATTGGAGCAGAAGGAACACCAGACTTATTGGGTACTATCTACTAGTGGGGTAACTTTGGTTTTGTTAGGTTAAGTAAGGTTAGGTTAAGTTCGGATTGGCTGATTTGACTAAATTATGTAAAGTAAGGGAAAGTTAGGTTAAATTATATACCCCACTACAATGGTGTGTGACAAGTACAAATGTGTGTGTATGTGTAAGAGAGAGAGAGAGAGAGAGAGAGAGAGAGAGAGAGAGGTCCTCTCTCATCCTCACATTATAACACCTGGTTTATGCTTGCATTTTTAGAAAGAATACTATGTTACAGTTGTATGGCAACGTACTGAAGTGATTCTTATTCATTACCTTTTTGAGAGCCGATCGGAGGTCGATTACGAACTATGTGTTTGCTTTTAGAGCTACGTCATGGCCATTGTTGCATAACCGCTTCCCGTTCCCGTCAATCAGCAAAGTTAAATGACATAGTATTTGAGTAGCAGTTGGATGAGGGACCGTATTCTTCGTCCAGATGATGTAGCGATCCGTGGTTCAGATTTCACGTAAAGCTGTAGGTTCCCTTCGTCATATGACCTTTGATGTTACGAAGGAGGTTAAACAACCCTCAAAACATACGCACGCCGTTAGGTCTTAAGTCGTTGTCGTCGTTGTCGTCGTTGTTGTTGTTGTTGTTGTTGTTGTTGTTGTAATATCTCCTACTTAAAGTGTGTTAAATATGTGATGTTGGTTTCTCATTGTATCAGTTGCTCGGATCTAACATTCTACGTTTCGTATTTTCGGAAAGATTCCTGAGTGTGTACTACTGTGCAAATTGTTCTACAAATTGAATATGACGTATTTTTATTTAATTTTAAGGTTTTTTATCAAATAATTTTTACTTAAATTTTTTTATAGTCTTGCGGTGGTCTTGGTGGAATATACATGAATTTTAAAGCATACATACATTATCCCAAACTCCATTTCTCATTCTCAATGGGATGGGCACGACGCTTCAACTCGAGACCAAAAACAGTCAAATCAGTTATACACGCGAGAATACCTAACGATCACAGGAAGCAGTATTACGTGTCATGAAAAGATTGAGGTATGCCTTTAGTGGTGCGTCACTAAAGTCTTGCGGTGGTCTTGGGTGGAGAATATACATGAATTTTAAAGCATACATACATTATCCCAAACTCCATTTCTCATTCTCAATGGGATGGGCACGACGCTTCAACTCGAGACCAAAAACAGTCAAATCAGTTATACACGCGAGAATACCTAACGATCACAGGAAGCAGTATTACGTGTCATGAAAAGATTGAGGTATGCCTTTAGTGGTGCGTCACTAAAGTCTTGCGGTGGTCTTGGGTGGAGAATATACATGAATTTTAAAGCATACATACATTATCCCAAACTCCATTTCTCATTCTCAATGGGATGGGCACGACGCTTCAACTCGAGACCAAAAACAGTCAAATCAGTTATACACGCGAGAATACCTAACGATCACAGGAAGCAGTATTACGTGTCATGAAAAGATTGAGGTATGCCTTTAGTGGTGCGTCACTAAAGTCTTGCGGTGGTCTTGGGTGGAGAATATACATGAATTTTAAAGCATACATACATTATCCCAAACTCCATTTCTCATTCTCAATGGGATGGGCACGACGCTTCAACTCGAGACCAAAAACAGTCAAATCAGTTATACACGCGAGAATACCTAACGATCACAGGAAGCAGTATTACGTGTCATGAAAAGATTGAGGTATGCCTTTAGTGGTGCGTCACTAAAGTCTTGCGGTGGTCTTGGGTGGAGAATATACATGAATTTTAAAGCATACATACATTATCCCAAACTCCATTTCTCATTCTCAATGGGATGGGCACGACGCTTCAACTCGAGACCAAAAACAGTCAAATCAGTTATACACGCGAGAATACCTAACGATCACAGGAAGCAGTATTACGTGTCATGAAAAGATTGAGGTATGCCTTTAGTGGTGCGTCACTAAAGTCTTGCGGTGGTCTTGGGTGGAGAATATACATGAATTTTAAAGCATACATACATTATCCCAAACTCCATTTCTCATTCTCAATGGGATGGGCACGACGCTTCAACTCGAGACCAAAAACAGTCAAATCAGTTATACACGCGAGAATACCTAACGATCACAGGAAGCAGTATTACGTGTCATGAAAAGATTGAGGTATGCCTTTAGTGGTGCGTCACATGAGACCAACGTCTCCATTTGCACACCACAAAACGCTTCCGTTCTTTTGTTTCTCATTACCTCTTGTCCTACATGATATCAATTCCACTTTGTGTGTGTGTGTGTGTGTGAAAATTGTGTTCAAATTATATCAAAAAGGTATAGGAATTACACATTTTTATTTTATGCATATCTTATTTAAACAAATACGATCATATACTGTAATTATATTTCATTTATTAATTACGGTGAAAGATGTATAAGAACGTAGTAAATACTTTGAAATTCTTTCTTAGTCGTTCGTGACAAACTCACGAATTCACAATCTCACCACAACATTACACGTATACATAAATTGCGAAACATCTCGTCATTCGATTATTCACTAAAATACACGTAATACTTCTCTCCTATTCAATAACCATTTTTAGAAGTGAATTTATTTTTAGAAGTCCACGAACTCTCTCCCCCATTTGCTCTTCTGAATGGAAGCGAGATATTTCATTTCATTTTAGATTTGAATGTTTCAACAATGTTTTCACGCGTAATAATTAGGATGTTTCCGCTCATTATGTTCAGTCAGCGGTAATTGACAAACCTTGTTTGTCAATCCAATTCCAATTTTTTTTTTGTTCAAAAAACAATACAAGTGACAGAGTTTTACAATTTTTAGATATTTGATGACATTAATATATTCACAATACTCTCATCTGAATATGTCCCTGCAAGCATGAAGGCTCTTTAGGTAAAATTAATGGCATTTACCTTATTTATTACATAAAATAGTGAAAGTGGCAAGTAATAATAATAATAATAATAGAGACAACAAAAATATAATAATAATAATAATAGCAATAATAATAATAATAATAATAATAAATACAATATAAAGTTTACAAAATGTTACATGATTTTAAGTTAAATAATTTATTGTATATTTTGTAGAAAATATTACATAAAACAATGAAAGTGGCAAGTAATAGTAATAGTGACAACAAAAATAATAATAATAAGATCAATATGTATTAAATGACATGAGCTGAACCTGTAATTTACAATGTTCCCTCTAATTTTTTTAGTCCGTGTGCGCAAGAAATTTTCGTTGTGCATACATTTAGATTCATGGTGAAAAATTGTGCAAACTTTTCTGAGCGCTATTATCTTCAAAATTAAATATATATAAATATTAAATACTTAAATATTATTTCCATAAGGTGATAGCTTGATCATTACGGTACTATTAAATGGATATTAAAAAACTGTTTACAATATTATATATTCTTAAAAAAGAAAACATTTTATCCATTCTAAAAATATGAATAAAATAAAAAATAGTAAAATAAAATTCAGCAAAATAAAGAAATAAAATAAAAATAACATTAATTGAAAATGACTATTTTAGTTATCATTTCTCAAAACAATTTTTAGCATTTAGCAATTTAAAATAGACTATCAAGATTAATACATGATTTTATCCATTCGCAAAATAGGAATAAAATAAAAATAATAAAATTCAATAAAATAAAATCTAATCAAAATAACATTAAATGAAAGTGCCTTTCATTTAAGTATGATTATAATTTCTCCCTACGATCTTTAGCATTTGCCCATTCCAAATAAACTCCATGAAGATTAATACATCCGTCATCATTCAGGTAACTTTTAATTCGCATGAGCATGTCCAGATGATTTTCTTTCAAGCGGTTTCTTAATTTGTTCTTTATAGAATTCATTAAACTGAAGCCACGCTCACAGTCCACACTAGATGCTAGGAAAGTTCCCGAATATCCATCAACTTAGCAAGGTCACAAAATTGTTCATTTTGGAGGGCGAATGTCACCATATCATCAAAGTTTTTAACCAGCTTACTTTTTATTTTCTCGCATACAACAAATTTAAAATCATTGTACTGTTCGATTATGGTAGAACTTTCACCAAGAAAATCTGCATATTTTGCACATAAAGCTTTAACATGCTCAATGCCAAAGTCAAAGTCTTTCTGTAAAATAGCTGAACAATCAAAGGCAGACCATTCTTTTACTTCATTTTCAGGAAACCTGTCTTCCAAATGGGCATGATACGCTTGAGCCTGTGCGCATTTTATTTTGCTGTGTGCGCGGGTTTCACAACGCGTGTGCGCGCGCACACGCGCGCACCTTAGAGGGAACATTGCCTGTAAATCAAAATAACTTTTTATGAGGTAGTTTTAGTCGCTTTATTCAAATTTGTCACTCATTTTTTGTGCAAATGCATATTAATGGTGAACATTATGATACTAATATATATATATATATATATATATATATATATATATATATATATATATATATATATATATATTATTAGTATCATAATATTATATATATATATATATATTATTAGTATCATAATATATATATATATATATATACACACTCATTTTTGGTCTAACGAGTATAATATTGGGCTATTTTTTTCGCTACTCTGCGACTTAATTAGTTTGTTTTTCTGTTCTGGCTATTTTTTTTTAATTGGATTCAGTTTCGTGGTGTTTGTGATAGAATTATGACGTGCCGTTCGTGTGGTTTCAACTTTGAGAACTTGATTCGTCATGTGCCCTAGATGATAATACGAAAAGATCAGAAGATATTTAGGTGAAATAGCCAATATTAACCTGTTAGGTTAATTGAATGCCCGGTTAGGTCAACTGTACGCCCTTGATGATTGGTTAGGTTAATTGAATGCCCGGTTAGGTCAACTGTACGCCCTTGATGATTGGTTAGGTTAAGTCGTGATATTTTCGTTAAATGAAAATGATGAGAGCAAACTTTTCTGGTTAATTCTGAGGTGTTTTGCACGTTTCCTGTGGTAATGCGTCGTTTACGAAATCTCGTAACATGAACATGTTAGGTTATGCTTTATTGTATAAATGTAGTCAAAAATACATTTTTCAAGTGTATTTTGGTGTGCTTTGTTTGAATATGACCTTCATTTCTTGCGCAAATGAACAGAAATGCAGTTGTCATTTCATGGCCCAAACACGTATTTCTGTTCATTTGCACAAGAAATGAAGGTCATATTTGAACAGAGCACACCAAAATACACTAGAAAAATGTATTTTTGAATTCAACTTCAGGCCATGTCATTTTCTGCATAATGACCAATAATAATAATAGCAGCAGCAATAATAATAGCAAATGTTGAATACTGAACGATCTTTATTGATAAAATAAAATACTTTTACAATTTACGATGACATAAATAAGCGTGAAAAGAGACTATTTATTTTAATGAAAGTTTACAAAATGTTACATAATTTCAAATTAAATGTTTTATTATATACCGAGTATAAAACAAATGCTGTTTAATAATAATAATAATAATAATAAAAAAGAATAGATTACGAAATTAAAGGTGATTAATGAAACAGTTGATTACAAAATTGATTACTGTGATAAAAATGGTAGTAGTGAACGTATACATCAGTAGGAGCTAATGAAGTGCTTCTTTAGTGATTTACTAAATACATTTAGTGATGAAGCCTGCCTGATATGCGTGGAAATTGCATTCCATACATCTGCTCCTTTGAAAAAGAATGCTTTTCCTGCAGTTTCTATTGTATATTTAGGGTTTTGTGTAAAATCACTGGGCAGTCTGGTGTTATAACGATGGTGTATTTGATGAGGGTGGGGGATTGCGCTATGAATGGGTGATGCATGTTGATTTTTGTTGATGGCTTTGAACATATTGACAGCGACACTGAATTTGTATCAGTCGATTAGTTTTAAAATTTTAGCTTTTAAAACATTAGGTAAGTGTGACTTTGTCCGTTGTCATTATTCGAGAATGTTCGCAGACATTTTTATGAATTACTTCCATAGGATGTTTTATGCATTTCTTGGAGCTACCCCATGCTGTAGCGCTGTAATGAAATTTAGTGAAAAGTCGAATGACACCCGGAAAGACAAAAACATTTGTGTTGTTATTTCCTCAACGCCCATCAATGAATAACACCAGTACACATTTGAAAACTTGTCGATCGATTTTTACAAACTAGTTGGTAATTCTATATAATTTGAGTGCGCTGATCTCAAAAATATAGTTAGTTTTTCCCTATCACGTATGGTTTTCTTACTACAGGGTGTGTCATAAATCCCCCATTTATCCCCAAATGTGAACCATCTTATCGAGACCAACATTGGATTGCACATGCTAAACCATAAATTTTGTTGTTATAGACTACAGTAACGCTTACATAATAATGTAGGGTAAATATAATAACAACCAGTCCCGTTCCCAGCAAAATACTCTCTCCCCTCCCATCAATGGGTGGTTAACATTTGGGGACAGATGAGGTATTACAACACCCCTTGTAGCACGAAATCTTTAGGTGATAGAGTAAAACCTAATTAAAGCAGAATTAAATAGCTCCTAGCTCTTGGACAAGCATATTGCTTGTTTATGAAAGAATAAAAAATAACGGAAAGAAACAAAATATATTTACCTTCTTTACTTGCAAACATTTCAGGACTTATTCCAAAGACTTAAGACTACGAAGGTAGATCTGACTAATGACGACTAAACCGGTGCTTCTTTGATGTTTTCTTATGCTGCGCATTAGGCTGATCTCGTTGCAGACACCAGCAGTAATCCGCCATCATATTTGTATGCCATCTTCCTTGATATCTTCTTTCCATGGTTTTGATGTCCTGGTGAAATCGTTCCCCTTGCTCCTCACTGACATCTCCGAGATTTTCGGGAAAACGGTCAAGATGCGAAAATAAGAAGTGAACTTTCAGGCTCATGTTGCAGCCTAAGGCGCAAAACTTTTTAAGCATATTTTCCCCCAGTCTTTCATAATTTTGGCTTTTGTAGTTTCCCAAGAAATTTTCAACATCATCTTTGAAACCAAGCCATGCTTCTTTTTCTTTATTGGCCATTGTGTTCAGGAAATGATCGTCTGTCAATAACATTCTAATCTGACTTATCTGAGGACCTATAAAAACACCTTCCTTTATTTTCTCGTAGCTAATCTTTGGATATTTTGAACAAATGTACTTGAAACACTCACCTTCTCTATTCAATGCTTTGACATACTGCTTCATCAAGCCTAACTTAATGTGCAAGGGTGGTAGGAGGATTTTATTTGGTTCAACTAGATGTTCATTTAAAATGTGCTTTGATCCTGGGGTAAGATTCTCTCTAGGAGGCCAATTTTTCCTCTTCCAGTGCTGGTCACGTGCTCGACTATCCCATTCGCAGATGAAACATGGCATCTTAGTGTATCCTGATTGCTGCCCAAGTAACATGCAAAGGACTTTGAGATCCCCACACAATATCCATCTGTGATTTTGATACTGAATTTTTTCCAGAAGCAGTTTCATGTTATCATAGGTCTCTTTTAAATGAGTAAACGTAGAATGGGCCACTGGGATTGATGCATATTTGTTACCGTTGTGCAGTAACACTCCTTTTAGACTGGTTTTAGAGGAATCTATAAACAACCTCCAGTCACTGGTTTGGTATTCGATGCCTAGCTTGCACACTAATCCTGTGATGTCCTTGCAAAATACCAAGGGACCATCTTCTTCGAAAAAAGGCACGAAGTCTTTCTCACGATTTCTGTACCAAGCGAAGTATGTGTCGGATGCCAATAAATTGTTCTCCTGCAATCTAGACCCCAAAAGTTCTGCAGAGTCCTTAGGCAGATTCAAATCCCTGACTAAGTCATTTAGGTTCGGCTTGGGTTAATGGTTTAGGAGGATCTCGGTCAGCTGTTGGCTGTTCATAAACATCATCATTGTCTGGATTTGGAGCTGAATCAGAATCTGAATTGTATTGATCCAGACTCTCGGGTGGGCGGGGAATAGGAACTTCTGGACCATAGGGTACCGGCCTTATTGCAGATGGAAGACTTGGGTATTGAAGGCTCTCTTTATTCTTTGCATTATAACCTTTAACACTGCAAGACAGAAGTAGCAGTCGTCGGTATGGTTTCTAGGCTCGCGCCATACCATAGGGATCCCAAATGGCAACTTTTCTTTTACCTTTGCTCCAATTCCTTAGTGCCACAACACACGTAAGACAAAACTTGTGTGGATCCCAACTTTTGTCTTGATCTCCTAATTTAATTCCAAAATAAGCATGATAAGCTCTCTTAATGAAGGTCGTTACATTTGTCCTTTGTTTTACAACAACATACCGACCACAAATATAACAAAATATGTCTGGACTATGGGTACATCCTCTAGAAGCCATTATTAAAATTTGAAAGACGTAATGTTAGAATTATCTATCTGAAAAATATGAAAAAACGAAATTAATTAAAGATAAAAAAGGTAAAAAATTACAAAACGCCCCAAAATTGTTTTGCTAATAACTTTAAAACTGTGGGTGACAGAAAAAAACTGGTAGCATTTTTTAATTCAGCGCAGCGAACTGCTTCAGAATCACAACTCAAAATAAAGAAATCGATTTTCATGCAGACCGGTGTATAACACTAGGCAACAAATTTCAACTTTTTTTTTGTTACAGACACGTGAACTACTGATTCCTACTAAAGCGGTGATGCTGATTTCAGATCTGATATCAAAATTTCTCTATCACGTCCAGATTTTGTGTAACCGAAAACCCCTATTTTTCATTTTTTTCTCACCCGCTTCTATTACGAAGCCGTCTAAGCTACTTTTCCGTGCCACGTTTTATGTCCTCTTCCTTTGTCGCTTGTAGGATGACGAGCTCTCCTTCTGCAGGAACCAACAATAATCTCCCATCATATTTGGGTTGAAATTACCTTGGTATCTGTTTTCCATAACTGAGATCTGTTGGTGGAAGCGCTCACCATGCTCGTCACTTACAGCCCCAAGGTTGGCCGGAAGAAGTCAAGATGAGAATGTAAAAAATGAATTTTCAAAGACATTCTGCATCCCATTATTTCATAATTTAAGCATGTTTTCTACGAGTTTACAATAGTTTTCAGCTTTGTGGTTTCCAAGAAAATTTTTGACAACTTCAACGAAAGATGTCCATGCTCCTAGTTCATTCTCATTTAGGTTAGATGGAAACGATGAGTCGTGGATGACACTGCGGATCTGTGGTCCAGTGAAAACTCCAGCTTCTAGCTTAGCATCTGTCAATATTCCTTTGAATTTATCCTTTAAATATTGGAAACCACTACCTTGATGATCCATACCCTTCACGAAATTTTTCATAAGGCCAAGTTTAATGTGAAGTGGTGGAAGATGTACTTTCTGAGGGTCAATAAGTGCTGGGTGTTTCACATTGTATTTACCAACAACATGTTCAGTTCTAGATGGCCAATCATGTTTTTTGTAGTGGTTCTTGTCATCTCTGCTGTTCCATAGACACAAAAAGCACATATGCTTTGTGTAGCCCAACTGTAACCCAAGAAGTAATGATACAACTTTAAGGTCGCCACAAATATTCCATGTGTGGTCCTTATATTTGATGAGTCTTAGCAGCAGTTTCATCGATTCATAAGTCTCATTAAGGCCAGTGGCATGTGCTACAGGTATTGAAGGTTTTTCATTGCCGTTGTGCAGTAATACAGCTTTAAGGCTAGCTTTACTAGAGTCAATGAACAGTCTCCATTCTTTTGGATCATAGCGACAGCCAATCCCTTGCATCAGACCACTGATATCGTGGCAGAAACAAACGTTTTCTTCCTGTAAGTAAAATGATGAAAACTGCAAATGGCGATGGCGGAAATGGGAAACTTTGGTGTTTGGTTGGAGAAGATTAAATTCTTGAAGTCTTGAACCAAGCAACTCTGCCTTTTCTTTTGGTAATTCCAAATCGCGCACTAAGTCATTTAACTAACTCCGCTTGACTTAACAATGTGGGGAAATATTTGCATCTGGAACATACTGTATATGCCATCTTTCCCTGTTTCTATATCACTAGCAGAATCTTCAGATGAACTGCTGTCTGTTATCGTTGCTGGTGGAAGTGGTGGTGGATTTGTTTCATGTGGTACTGGTTTCATTGCTGATTCGCAGTTTGGGTACGTGATCTTTGATTTGTTTTTCTTTGTGAAACCAGCAATCTTTGTCAAACAAAATAACAATCATTGAAGTGATTTTTCGGCTCACGCCAAACCATGGGGACTGAGAACGGCATAGCTTTTCTTTTACCATTCATCCAAGCTATTAACATTGCATTGCACTGTGCACAGCAAATATGTGGTGCCCAGTCCCTCTGTTGGTCTCCTAACTTAGTCAAAATAACACTTGTAGGCAAGTTTAATCTTTGTTGTTATGTTTCTACGTTGTGGCTTAGGTGTATATTGTCCACAGACAAAGCAGAAGTTGTCTGGGTGATTTACACAAGCACGTCTATTTGATGCCATTTTGAATTACCATACAATATCTGAAAAAACGTAGAAAGTAATTATTACGATGTGCAAAATAAAAAGAAATACACCGTAGTACAAAACAAATGCTATAAAAACACACAAGTCACCACAACCTGTCACTTGCTCATCAGCAGAGAGCTTCAACAACCGTTCTGCTTGACTGTCACGTAGCGACTGACCGTTGGGCCGTTGCCCGTTACTATGCTCTTGACTCAGTGTTGCCAACTCGGGATAAATTTTATTTATCAAAATTGTTCGAATTTGTATATAGTTGGCAAAAAAAATTGCTTTAACCTTGAAAAGCAAGTTTCATATTACTGGCATTAAGCCGATTAAAACCAAAATCTGGACGTGGTAGAAAATTTTACTAAAAGTGATTTGCATTTTACACAAAATCTAGACGTGATAGAAAAAATCTAATTATAGATTTGAAATCAGCATACCGAAATTAGCTAGGAGCACCTATTTGGTCTTCTGTAACAAAATCTTTGTTGCCTAGTGTAATCAATCAAACTTATTAGAAACATGATACACACAGACCGTGCATGGAACAAGGAACTCTTCTGGGAAAATCCAATCCACTATAGTCCGAATAAGTAATGGTAAATGACAAACACTATAGTTTTTCTTTTTCATGATGTTAGCCCGACGTGGGCAAGGGGTTACTCGCAAAGTGTTTGTCATTTACCATTACTTATTCGAACTATAGTGGATTGGAGTTTCCTAGAAGAGTTCCTTGTTCCATGCACGGTCTGTGCGTATCATAGATAGCCTCAGAGAACCGTTCTGAGTTCATTCCCATCTTATTAGAAACATCTTCTGTTCGAGAGAACAAATCAAGCTAGCTTAAACTGAACGGAAACAAATATACTGTATTAGACAAGACGTTCCAAAATTGAACCGCGGGCTTCACTTTTGAAGGTCAGCAAGTTTAGCCGCTTCCAATCATGATTCAAGCTGGGCTTCGCTTGAAATGTAAACGAACACTGAAACAAATGATGATCGAATGAAAATATTACAAATATTTTGCTGAAACTTGCGAAAGTGAATAACTGTAAAGTTTTGTGTTATAAGTGTTTACAAATTATATTTTCTGCTAAAAAACTAATTACACGCCTATTATAGCGTTAAATATATTTTGAGTTGTTTATAAACAACAGCTTGAGCAATTTCTTGAATTTCATTTTATATGTCCAAGCGAACTGAAGGTAGTGTAATGTAGTTTAAAGCAGGTTTATTTTTTTGCCAAATAGGAGTAGTCTCATCTCGCTATCCGACAGTGCCTGTCATCATAGTCGGCCACTGTTTTTCGCCATATCATACATACTGCAGTTTTTTCACATATCAACATAACAGTCGTGGCCAAACGTTTAGAGTTACACAAATACACAAATTTCTGGAGTATATCCTTATTGCGTCATAATTTTGCTTTCAGTGTTCTTTAAAGTTAGAAAGTGACACTTCTTACGACGTGAACATTGCTTCATGAAGTGAAGCATACTAAAATATGTGAAAATACATTGTAATAATTGAGGAGGAACAAAAACTGGCACAGCGTGAAAATACATAGTAATAAATAATAATTGAAGAGGGATATAAAGTTGCACAGCGCTCAGAAACATCTAATGCCGCCCCCCCATCGCTCTAACTCATGCATTATTATTACCAGCATCATCGGGATTCGAATCCCCGATCTCAGTGTCTTCACTTCGCATATCGGGAAACGGTGGTACCCACAGAGATACATACGCTGGCAAAAATACAAAGTAACATTACAGAAATAACTTTCACTCACATAGTGATGAAAACCAAGAGTTACAGGCTGGAGACCGTTTTAAAAAAGACAATTTAGGCATTATTTTGCATTTCTTGGACAGTTTTTTAAATATACCGGGTGCGGCATAAGTCGGTTTACCGAGAATAATGGAATCACCTTGTGAAAAATAATATTTATTACAGAAATTGTTCAAAGTGTCCTCCATCATGTTCAATACACACGTTGCATCTTTGAACCTCTGAACAACAAATAGGGCAGCACAGTTCTTTGTTATTATTCAACGTCTCCAACTCTTGGCGTATCAAAGTCTTCGTGTGATCGAAGTCCCGAGGTTTCTGGCCGTTGACTCTGTCTTTGATTATACCCACATTGAATAATCACTGTGATGTAATTATTCAATGTGGGGTATATTCAAAAATAGAGTCTACGGCCAGAAACCTCGGGACTTCGATCACAAGAAGACTTTGATACGCCAAGAGTTCGAGACGTTGAATAATAACAAAGAACTGTGCTGCGCTATTTGTTGTTCAGTGGTTCAGAGATGCAACGTATGTATTGAACATGATGGAGGACACTGAATAATTTCTGTAGTAAATGATAAATAATATTCTTCACAAGGTGATTCTATTATTCTCGGTAAACCAACTTATGCCGCACCCTGTACATAAAATAAAAAGTTTTTACATTTTTTAATATAAAATGCATTTGTTTTAATATTATACAGGGTGTACATAAAGTCAGGATCTATTTTTGTGAAGCACTTGGAAATTATATGGAATTCAATCATAAAATGATAAAGTGGTAACATTTATTAAATAATTAAGAGTAGGATTCGACGTGATGCCCATCAGTATCCCTGCACAGCTCAAATCGTTCCGCAGCATTTCTAAACACATTCTGGAACATTTGCGGGGTTATGTTATCTGCAGCAGTTCGTATACGTGTACGTAAGTTTTCAAGACTCGTAATCTTCGTCTGATAGACGTGCGATTTGATAAAGCCCCATGCAAAGAAATCTAAAGGGGTTAAATCTGGTGATCTCGCTGGCCAAGGTCTGTTGCTTCCGCGTCCGATCCAGCGATTTGGAAAACGTCCATTTAGATAATCCTGAACAATTTTGGCATAGTGACAAGGAGCACCATCATGTTGATAGACGATGGTACTAACAATCCTATCCCCGTCGTCTATCAACATGATGGTGCTCCTTGTCACTATGCCAAAATTGTTCAGGATTATCTAAATGGACGTTTTCCAAATCGCTGGATCGGACGCGGAAGCAACAGACCTTGGCCAGCGAGATGACCAGATTTAACCCCTTTAGATTTCTTTGCATGGGGCTTTATCGAGTCGCACGTCTATCAGACGAAGATTACGAGTCTTGAAAACTTACGTACACGTATACGAACTGCTGCAGATAACATAACCCCGCAAATGCTCCAGAATGTGTTTAGAAATGCTGCGGAACGATTTGAGCTGTGCAGGGATACTGATGGGCGTCACGTCGAATCCTACTCTTAATTATTTAATAATGTTACCACTTTATCATTTTATGATAAAATTCCATATAATTTCCAAGTGCTTCACAAAAATAGATCCTGACTTTATGTACACCCTGTATATTACTTTCACTTAGTGATATTTTGAAAATATACATAAAATATATTATCGGTATCAAATACGGAAATACATTGCCGTTTTAACAAGTTCAAGCACAATTTGCTTTAGTAATCATTTTTCTTTTTCTACTGACATCGTAACGATTTCAATATTACTTTTATTGGTTTAGTCCGAGAAAAGGCTGTAAATTAATTTTTCTTTTAACTCTTGTGCATCACCAAATCAGTTTTTAATGTACTCATGATAAAATGGGAGGAAAACTGGAAATTTCCCGAGAGAAATTAAATTAGGTGGAAGGACTTAAAACTAAAGTCAAAGGCAGTATATCCTCCTGACCTCAAATATCTCAGTTACCAGTATACAAGATAAAAACAAAGATTTCCGAGGATAGAGAGTAGATGCCAAAAACAAGTTTCGGCAAACGCAGTGATAATGCGATCAGAAAGAAGAGGTCAACCCCTCATCGCCATTGCCCAGATGCAGGAGCAACTCCCTACTCCAGTCGGTAGAAGAATCGTTCGGCGGAGTCGATGGTGGCATGGTGGGGAAATTGCGGTCAGCCCACGTTTGGGTCCGCATTCGCCGATTCGAACGCGTTTTACAATTTTCAAATATTTTGGTTGTCGTTTTAATTGTCATTATAATTATTTAAATTATTTGTTTTTGTAATTTGTAATTTTCCAAAGTTCATTATTCAAATTGTAATTATGAACTTTTTTATACGTTGAATAAACGAACGTAAATTTATTTTGGTAAATTTATTTTATTTCTAAATAATTTATTTTTAATGTGAACTTTGGTAAAAGCATTTTCGTTCGCAATTTACGCGTTTAATTTAAATAATTTAATTTTATTTGTATTTTTCAAAAGTTCGTTTTAATTATTTTAATTTTTATAATAAAAACTTTATATAGTTTAATGAAAGTGGATGTAAATTCTTTTTACTTCTAAATAATTTGTTTTAATGTACAGTTTTGAGTGCGTGTATATTTAAATATACGTATGCGAGTAGAAAGTATTTCGTGAACACACACACACACACACACACACACATATACCTATGAGACTTTTGCTTTGTTTAGCCTTGAATGTTTTCCAGCAAGAAGTGGACGGAGTTCTGGATTAATATACAGTATATAGATGTGTGTGTG
The DNA here is from genome assembly GCA_023014485.1 of Bathynomus jamesi. NCBI lineage: Eukaryota > Metazoa > Arthropoda > Malacostraca > Isopoda > Cirolanidae > Bathynomus > Bathynomus jamesi. The sequence goes on along the minus strand of JAJOZX010009993.1, from coordinate 27,772 downwards.
TGTGTGTGTGTGAATGTGATCACACACACGTGTTCATCAGTCATCTTCGCTGGTAAATACCTGTTTAAGTGGTTTGTGTTGATGTCGATGTTATTCCCCAATCCGCTGCTTAGATTTGACTTAGATTTGATCAGTGGTGGGCACCGTTAACCAAAAAGTTAACTTCGATAACGATAATCCGTTAACCCCAATTTTTAACTCCGATAACGATAATCCGATAATTTTACTACAAAGTTAACGGAAGTTAACGATAATCCGTTAACGATAACTATTTCTTTACTAACATTTAAAAAAATCAAGGAAAAAAGCTTTAAAACCCATAGAAAATGTTTATTTATGCAAAATCCAACAATAAATAGGTATTTAACTGTATTTTTATCAAGTTTTGCAACTTTTTTGCTTAACTTTTTTTTTTTTTTAATAAAAAATGTACTGATTACATGTTTTGAAACCCTTGTAACCACTAACCATTAACTAAATTTTAATTTACCAGAGAATTATTATGGCGGGAACTGAAAGGTAAAATTAAATTTTAGGCACATTTATTAAAGACTATGACACAATGTGCTGGTTGCCCTTCAGAAAGACCAACTTCTCAAAGTTAGGCCCAACTGCCAGTCTTGACCTCTTGGGCCTCCCCAACCTCCCCTTGCGAGATCTGGAAGCAGACTGAAGTTATGGCGGTTTGAATTCATTCGCGGAGCGGTGATCTTCCGTGAATGACTCCTCGCAGTTAACGTGTTAACGGACTTTAACAGACTAAATATCGAGTTATCGGAAGTTAACTGGTCCGATAACGATAAGTGGAAATTAACTTCCGTTAATAGTCCGTTAAAAAAAGTTAACTTCGTTAATTAACTGTTATCGGATTAACGCTTTAGTGCCCAACACTGGATTTGATTATGGTTTTTTTCAACCATGTCAGCCAGTCAAATATCGCTTTATTGGCTTTAATTTTCTCTCAGTCTATTTCTCCTAGCTATAGAGTCTGATTTTTCTAATTTGTAAACAATATATACTTTGAAGTTTATTTTGAGTATTTTTCTATCTTTTATTCTAAACTCTAAGTTTTTCTACAGAATTAATTTAGTTTGGTTAATTTTTCTCTTTTTTCTCTTTTATTCTACAGTAAGTTATATAAAAGCAAAAGTGCATTTTGGGTTGTGGAGTTGTAGGGTGAGGATTTGGGGATTTGTAATGGTGGTTGTGGTTTTGGGGGTTCTCGGCGGGGTAGGGCAGGATGTGGGTACTCTCTCGACGCAAAGTTATGTTGATGGCGGTGGGGAGTGTTGGGTAGCCTCTAAACCCCATATTATTTATATAAATCATTTAAGTAAAAATCATTTTTATATTTCTTTCTTTCCTTTGGTGATTAAAATTGCTAATAGCTCCTTTGGGAGATTAAAAGAACTTAAAGGGATTAAAAAAATATTTTCTTAGTGCCACCACTCGCCCCCCCCCCCTTCCCTCAGCGGCAGTATGTGGGAAGGGGGGCCCCTCCCCTACTCGGCCTTTTAGCACCCATACCCACGAAGTGTGGTAAAATTCATGTAGCTTTTTCATGTGTCACTGCTCTATTTATAGTATTTAAACATTCTCGATTGAGTTCTGTCTATTTAATTATTTAATAATAATCTGAATATTTTTGCCAAGTACATTTTACCTTACTTATGGTTGTTTAAAATTTTGAGTGAGGTAAACCATTTTCTGGAGATACAGTTCTGATTTCTACTTTTGTCAATTAATTCTGTTTAGCAAAAATAGTTTCTACTCCTTTCTTTTGTATTATTTCATTTATATTTTTTACTTATAAAGCTGCATTTGTATAACTTCTTGAAATTGTATTTTTTGACGTTTTTATCTAAATTAACTTGGGATACGTCGTGGCCAATATTATAATATCGCTTTATTATGACATTTTCGATCAGCGAAAATAAGCGATATTGAGTCTGATTGTAGTTGGATGGAAGGCCGTCCTCTACGCCGAGATTATATAGTGACCCGTATTTCGGATCCCACGTAAAGCTGTAGGTGTCCCCTCCGTTCTATGACCTTAGATGTTGAGAAAGAGGTTAAACAACCCTATCAGTCACTAACTTGACTTAATTATGACATACTTCTTCCCACATTAACTATCAGGTCATCCCATAAGTAATGTTTTTTAGATCGGAATTTGAAGGACAAAAAAAAACTCAACTGAAACTTTTTAATCTAGTATATATTTTCCATCGGAATCAATGACACTCTGCCAACGTCCTACAAGCTTTTCAATGCCATGTTTATAAAATTCAGGCGGTTTTGAGGCAAAAAACTTACAAAGACTGGTGTGCAGGTCATCTAAAGAAGTATACTGTTTCTCGTCAAGATAGTTTTGCAGACTCCTGAAGAGATGATAATCTGAAGGCGCAAGGTCTGGAGAATATGGAGGATGTGGAAGTGTTTCCCACCCAAGCTCCTCAATTTTTGCAGAAGTGATTCGAGCGGTATAAAGACGTGCGTTGTCGTGGTGGAACACAATTCCTTTCCGATTAACCAAAGAAGGTCTCTTTTCTTCTAGTGCAGTGTTCAATCGATCCAGTTGTTGACAGTAGACTTGACCGGTGATTGTTTGGTTGTGTGGTGAGGTTTCAAAGTGTATTACACCACCTTTATCCCACCAAACACTAAGCAACACCTTCCGAGGGTGAAGATTTGGTTTTGGCTGTGGTGTCGCTGGTTCTCCGGCACAAACCCACTGTCGACGGCGCTTAACATTCTGGTACCGTATTCACTTTTCATCACCAGTCACTAAACGGTGCAAAAACAGATCTTGGAGTTCACGGGAATGAAGAGCTGTGCTAATGTTTACCCGCACCCTTATAGGATGACCTGATACATACAAAAACAAATTTGTAAATTTTCATACCCTTACCGGATTCGAACCGCTTTCCTTACATTGTTCATCACCGAGTGAGACAGATTTATTGTTCATCGCTTTTGTTTTCACTATAAGTTTATTATTTGTTAAATAAAGATAAAATGCATTTTAAATAAGTTGTTGAATCCGGAACAAGATAAAGCAAATACTTAAAAACGTGATGGGAACAGGATTACGACATCTGATCAACTAACGACTATTATATTGGGAGTTAAATTAGATTAACATAGGTTAGGTTAAGTTACTTTTAGAGTATCTATGTTTTGGTACTGTTGATACGATGGGAAGATTTATAACATGGGGAAAAATTGCTGAGTAAAACATCCTCAGCACATATGTAAATTTATCATTTCATAAAAATAAAATGATTTTCAGCAATGAAACTATAAATACATGATTTTAGGTTGCACACATTGAACATGTAAATATTCTACCGAGTAAAATATGTTATAGTTTAATCATTAACTCAGTTGGTTATCAATTCGGATCACCTGAAGATCAGGGCCCCCAGCCTTCTTTAGTTAGCCTTATAAGGCTAACTAACGAAAGTATCACGACCTAACCTAACCAATCGTTAGGCCAACTGTACGCCCTTGACGATTGGTTAAGTTAGGTCGTGATATTTTCGTTAGTTAGCCTTATAAAGCTAACTAAAGAAGGCTGGGAGCCCTGATCTTCAGGTGATCCATCAATTCTATTAATTAAAATGAGCAGTACTAATAATACTTCCAAATGCAATTAGTTAAAAATTTAGGATCACCTGAAGATCAGGGCCCCCAAGCTTCGTTAGTTAGCTTTATAAGGCTAACTAACGAAAATATAACGACTTAACCTAACCAATCGTTAACGGCGTACAGTTGACCTAACGACTGGTTAGGTTAAGTCGTGATATTTTCGTTAGTTAGCTTTATAGGGCTAACTAACGAAGGCTGGGGGAAGTGCCCTGATCTTCAGGTGATCCAAAATTTACTCATCAATTTGGTGGAGGTAATTGTTACTTTAACCATTAATTTAAAATTTGGAAGTTATAAAAACTTAGTTAATATTCAAACTCATTTTATTAGCTGGTATAAACACTTAATTACTTCGAGATAAATTAAAGTTTTAACCTATCAATTAAGTAGAAGAATTACTAAAAAGTATTTTTACTCAGCTCTTGTATAAAATGAAACTATCAAACACTTTGGTCAAATTTTTCTACCTACCCTTTATATTATTAACTATCAACACAGTTTGCTATTGAGGTGAGTTAAAACTTTACTCCTTCTTTTGGTAAATTAACAATTGCTTAACTAATTATTATAAAATTAATACTACAAAACTCTTGAGTAGAATTTCTACTCAACTTCTTTTATACGGTGTAGAACTGTACATATATAATATACAGTATAACTATAAATTTAATAATCGCGAGATAATTTTTTATCTATGTTGTTGATGCTTATCAGACAAATAATAATTTAATATTTCGTTTTACATTTTGTAATGCTAATTCGTGAGAAGGGCCTATAAACTGAAAGTGTGTGTGTGTGTTTTCTGGCTGCCTTACGTCATCTCAGCAATTTTTAGGATACACACAGTTCATCGCAACACGAACGTGCAAGTAGCTACGTTAGAAGTGTCGTATCTTTTCCTTTATAGCACCCCCAATTTCTTCTTTTCAACTGTACACCCTTAACAATTGGTTAGGTTGAGCCGAGATATATAGTTTTAACGAAAATATCACAACTTAAACTAACCAAATTTTACATTCACGTCTCATTCTAAAAGTGTAAGGCGGGATACTATAAAAGAACACAGTAAAACAATGAGGTTCTTATAAAGGAAAAGATCCAAAGTGTCTCCATAGGTCCATACATGTTTTTGATTTAAAATTATTAGATGTGAAGAAAAGCGATACAATGAAAGTTAGGTTAGGTTAATTAAGGTGTTTAGGTTAGGTTAAATGTAGCCCTCCACAATTAAAAATGTGAAAGTATCGCTGTTTTATAAGGCAACCAAACGCGCGTGTGTGTGTTTGTGTGTGAATGTACATTGTACAGGCAGTACTACCGTATTTTAAACATTTATCCAACATCAGCGTATGATATACTCATAACGAGCCTATGCTAAACAGAAGTGAAATCTGTGGTTCAAATAAATATTTCATTGAAGCGAGCAGTGACTCGAATGTCTGTGGCAATTCTGTAATGAGAAACTGTGGAAAAGACTCGACTTTATTCCAGTTTTTGGAACGAGGCCAAAAATGTCGCTATGAACGGACGGCCGCTGAACGTTTGGAACTAGAAATCCATACGCGTCGCTAAGTCGAACTCCAAATAGGAAATTATGGTGAAGTGGAAAACTATATAAAAGACTTTCCGCCCGACCGAGTTTAGGCTTAGCATGAGTCTTTCTTCCACATTTTTCCGCTAATTCTTCAATTTCTTCCGGAGTTATCATGTCTCTAAGACTCTCGATAACTCCTTTATTATCATCTTTCTTCTTTGGAGGAGGAACGGAAATGCTGGCTTCGTTTTCTTTTATTTTGAAAGTTTGCAAACTGGTGGCTCTCTTTTGCTCAGGTTCTTCCTTTTTCACGTTACTTCCAAAGAAATATATCAAACTAGCTCCGACCATCGCTTCTTTTGCTAGAAGACTCAACCTGAAATTAGCGATATAACAAGTTTATAATCTAATGGATTACGAATTGTTAGAATGCAGTGAAGCAATCTGCAAAAATACAAACCAAACAAATTTCATTACTCCAAAAACAGGCGCGCGCGCAAGTTAAAAAAAAAAAAGACATCGTGTAATATACAGTAAAGAAAGGAAGAACGTAATAAAATAAAACCAAATGATCTACTTTACTCTTTTTAAACTTTGACGCCAAATCTTCTCCCAAATTACGAGAGTTCTCCTGTCTCATTTCTTTCATTTTTCTCTTATATTTTAACTTCATTTCTCATTTAATAACTTACACTCTGTCATCATTTATGTCCCACTTTTCATATATATATATATACACTGTGGTTGTGTGTGTGTGTATATATATATATGTATATATATATATATAAATAAAATGAAGTAGTTATTTAATCTCCTTCACAACATCCAAGGTCGTATGACGAAGTGAACCTGCAACTTTACGTGGGATCCGAACCACGGGTCGCTACATAATTTGGGTGTGGGGGACGGTTTCCTATCCAACTACTACCCAGACCCAGTGTCGCTAAACTTCGCCAATCTCTGGGAAGCGGCGTTACGATATATATATATATATATATATATATATATATATATATATATATATGAAACAAACACATTTCTAATGTCAGTTTTATATTTTCAGGAAAGAAATACCCTGATGACTCAGTACCCAATCAAGAGAAGGTGGAACTGGTATTGCTACACGTTTCCGGAAAAAACTAGAGGGAGGCATGTCAATTATTTCACAAACATGCCTCCTTCTGGCTTTTTCAGAAAACATGTAGCAATACTAGTTCCTGCTCGTGATTGGTATACTGAACTATCAGGGTATTTTCTTTCCTGAAATATGTAAAACTGACATTAGAAATGCATTTGTTTCACTTCAAAAATATAATGTCTATTTTCCTATAAGTCTACTTATATATATATATATATATATATATATATATATATATATCGTAACACAGCTTCCCGGATATTGGCGAAGTTCAGCGACATTGGGTCTGGGTAGTAGTTAGATAGGAGACCGTCCTCCGCACCCATATTATGTAGCGACCCGTGGTTCGGATCCCACGTAAAAGGCGAAGATACGAATAACTGCTTCATCTGCGTTTTGACTGCCGAGGTCATATCGCGCTGAAACTTAAGTAGAGGAAACGCGAGGAAATCGTGAAAGAGGAAGACGAGAGAAGGATCAGCTGAAGAGAGAACGTAAAAGGAAAGAAAGAAAAATGCACTAGAAACAGCAAAGGAAGGGGGAAATTATACCCGAGATAATAAATAGAAAGCAGGAAGCCAGTCTGACGGAGAAAGGAGCAAAAAGTGTCCTTCGGTACAGGTGTGGAATCACTCAACAAAAGAGAAAAAGTGAGAGCGGAGTATGAACGACAAAAGGGGGAGGAGGAACTGGAAGCGAGTAACAGCAAAGTCAGAACAAGTTAAGAGTAAATGTGAATCGAAGACGGTCACGAGCGAATCGAGGACTTCTAGGCCCTAAAGAAATTCCCAGACACGTCCTCCCACTGGCGTTGCCACCGCCAGAGGACTGCATCCCAGAAATCACACGTGAAGTCCGACGCCTGGCGAGGTGTATTGGGGTCAAAAGGCAGGGACGACACCTCCCTCGCCGCAGCGTCCGCGCGTTCGTTGCCAGGGCACCGAAATGGGAAGGCACCCATAAAAAAGCGACCGACTTACGGCGTAATTAGAGAAGGACAAGCCAGTTCTGGATCTGTCGTACCAGTGGGTGCTGGAAGACAAGCGAGTACACTGCCTCAAGGGCGCCACGGAGTCTGAATAAATAACAAAAGACGTGTAGGGGAGTTTATCTTCTTAATACCGGCCACCCCGCGGCTTTTCACCTCCATATCCGCACGTTTTCTTCCACAGATCTTTCGCTTGCATCTCCTTCCGCCTTCCTTGATTTCTCTTCGTCTGTAACACCAGACATCTATGGCAGTAGTCACTTGGCCCTTCGACCAAGAAGGGCCAAGAGAATAGCCGAGAGCTCCGCCGTGAAGATGGAAGCCGCTTGGGGAGGGATAGTGATTTAATCACCGACAGGAAGGCTAACTCGCAACTCACTCCAAGTGGCGAGCGAGAGCCGTCAGTGAACACGAGATAGAGTCAGAATGAGAATAGGAGTGGGATAGAAACAATTGTCGGAGGGCAAGAGGGTGGAACTGTGACTTCGGTGTAGTAGAAATGAAGGAGCAGATAAAGAGGTGAGGAAGAGCCACATGGGGAAGGTGGAGTGGGACTGTGGGGAGAGGGAGCACTTGCCTCTACCCCGAGAGAAGACAGGACTGGGACCATCCGAAGATCAAACAGACAAACCAAGTGGGGACGGCTGTCAAAGCAGCTCGAAGTATAAGGACCGAAGAGGGATTGGAAGATCGAGGTGGAAGAACACTGTCGAACGCGAAAGAGGTATTTTAAGCTCTTTAAGTACGGTGGACATCTAATGGGCGATGTCCTCTTTCCCCATAAAGACTGACAATAGGAGAGGACTTGAAAGTGCCAGTACTGATGCGTACACCCAGGGAGAGGCAGCAGTGGATGACACTTGGCTCCCGTCTGTCATAAGGCTCGGGGAGGGAGAGGAAGGTTTACTGGATATTTTCTGAATCTTGTCCAAATTCGGGAAGAGGGTGTGCGGGAAGTGAGGAAAGAAACGTAGGCTTGCCAGGAAAAGCGGTGGGCTTCACGGACCGTGCGACGGGCTTGCGACGTTTGAAAGCTATTGAATTAGCAAGTGATGGGTTGCGCTGAAGTCTGCGAAAGGCCGACTTCTTGACATGAATGGCCAGAGCACATGCCGGATTCACCATGGAACTGAATAGGTGGAGGAACGGAAAAATGCTGACTTTGGAATGGAGGACAGAGCGGTACAAGTGACGTGGTGATCGGTGAAGTAGATGGAGGCAGCGTCGACGGACGAAAAGTTACCCGAGACTGAAGAGGTTCAGCATTCAGTCTGAAAGAGAGGCCAGTCAGCATTGGCAAAAGACCAACGGGTCCTCCTCCGTACCCAAAACGTACGGAGGAGGGGAAAGTGATTACTGCCATAGATGTTTGGTGTGACAGATCAAGAGAAATCAAGGAAGGCGGAAGAAGAAGCAAGCGAAAGATCCATGGAAGAAAACGTGCGGATCTGGAGGTAAAAAGCCGTAGGGTGGCCGGTATTAAGAAGACAAACGGGAGTCGAGAGAAGAGAGACCACAACGCCACCCCGCTGATTGGTAACAGTAACATCCCACAGAGGGTGGCACTCGTTGGTCTCCCAGAAGGAGGAAGGGGGTAGGAGTTGTAAAAGGAGAGCGGAAAGATCATTTGGAGAAACTTCCTGTGACCGGGGAAGAAATAAGAAACAAACCGTATACAAGTGATGAATGAAAACCAGGGCCGCAACGGCCTGGAGAGGAGAGCGGAGGGGAAGGGGAGCAGACGGCAAGTAAGACCGGAAGAAGACGCCCGTGTCCCCACGAGGACTGCATCGGGTGCAAGGGGAAGGTACGAGAGGAATCTGCGGAGGGGCCGCAAGGGGCGGACCCTAGTTGGGTGTCCTCAAGACAGAGGCAAACCGGGGAAAAATCACAGATGAGAAGGAAATCCTTCCAGTTAGGGAAAAGGCCACGGCAGTTCCACTGAAGGATAGCTGTCATCAAGCGCGAAAAGCAGGATAGTCGAAGGACGTAATCGGGCGGGACTTAAAAGGGTGAACGGTAGGAAGAGTAGACGAAACTGAGGGGCGGGATGAAGAAGGCGAAGAGCGAATGGAAGAAGGGGGTGGAGGGAATTTGGGTTTCGAGGGTTCGGAGAATGCGAGAAGGGTGGTACGAAGCGGAGCGAGAGGAATCCGATTTCCAGGATGGAGGTGGAGGAGAGAATGCCAGAGGCATCGGGAGGTCAAGTAGTTAGCGGGTTGAAGGAGAGAGTGGATGTCCGCCTGAATTCTAAGTTTAGAAGCTGCATGACTGCTGTCAGGAATGGAAGAGTGAAGGGGACGGTGGCGAAGGGAAACGGGAGTACCCAAAGGAGACGGCAAAATGAGAGGGATCACTGGGGATGTGGAAAGAGGAGGAAGAGAACAGGTGGAGGAAGGAAAGAGAGGACGAGAGAACAGCGGACCAGAGCAGGGAAGCTTGGCAGAAGGGGCCAAACGCCGGGGGCTGGTAATGGGCCGTTTAACGGAAGAACGAGGAGAAGATGGGACAGAGGAGGTAGCTGTTGCGGATATGTAAGCAGAAATGGCAGTTAGGGTTTCGAGAGAATGGGTAGATGGACAAGACATTACAGAGGAGTTAAAGTTCGGTCCGGGACAGCCGGAAAGTTTCCGGCGGATGAAGAAGAGAACACGGGGGATGAGGACGACGAGAAATTCGGCGTAGAGGTTGGAACTGGGGAGCGGGTAGATGAGGCCCGAGCTGGCCTGGAACGAAAGCATAAGGAGGAGGACGGCGCAGAAGGGACAGGAGAAGTTCGAGGCGGAAGGTAACTCCTGGACGAACGAACCGGGACTGAACACGTGCTCTTGTCCCCTGGAAGCCGATCTTGTCACACTCCCGGACAGACAGGACCTCTAACTCAAATTAGTAGTTCGGACAGGAGGAAAAGAAGGCGGTATGGTCACCCCCCTCAGTTGGCACAGCAAACGGGACCCCGTGATGCGAAAGCTTGTCCCAACGGCGCAAAATACTCAGGCTCCCCCAACCACACTATCCCGGACACCCAGCCAGGCAACACGCCAGCCAAGGACGCCACCTCCAGAGGCTCTTCATCTGGTTCCCTCAGCAGCCTGTCCGGCATGGATGACCCTTACAAGGACCGAGTCCCCTTCGACGTAGCCCACTGGGTCAGAACACGCAATCTTCTCCACCACGACAAAGTGGCCACCCTCGGAATATATATATATATATATATATATATATATATATATATATATATATATATATATATTCATTCATTCATTCATTTTCATATATATATATATATAATATTGCCCTATAAATCATGTGGGATTTAATTTAATTCAGTATCGACTTATGGTGTGTGGTGTGTGTGTGTATATATATATATATATATATATATATATATATATATATATATATATATATACACACAAACTCAGAATGGTCCCCTGAGAAACTTATATGTTAAACACAGACCGTGCATGGAACAAGGAACTCTTCTGGGAAAATTAAATCCACTATAGTCCGAATAAGTAATGGTAAATGACAAATACCATAGTTTTTCTTTTTCATGATGCTAGCTGGTGAGGGAAGCTATATTTATGGGATCTCTTTGCAAGAGACCCGTTGCCCACGTCGGGCTAGCATCATGAAAAGAAAAACTATGGTATTTGTCATTTTCCATTACTTATTCGGACTATAGTGGATTTAATTTTCCCAGAAGAGTTCCTTGTTCCATGCACGGTCTGTGTTTAACATATAAGTTTCTCAGGGGACCATTCTGAGTTTGTGTATATTAAACGGACGTGTTACGTGCCTTGAAAAGTGACGCTCAATGTCCCGGTTGAGGTTTAAGTTTTGTTTTTTTTGGCTAAAATACAATAGTTACCCCTTTTTCTTTGATTTATTCAATCCGACGTGAATGCAACGAGTCTTTTACTTATATAGAGTTCTGAATGTAGGGACTAGGCTTGCTTTAAACCCTAGATCCATGTCCCAAAGCTGGATCCTGTCTGCTTTGCAGATAGCTGGTGAGGGAAGCTATATTTATGGGATCTCTTTGCGAGAGACCCGTTGCCCACGTCGGGCTAGCATCATGAAAAAGAAAAACTATGGTATTTGTCATTTACCATTACTTATTCGGACTATAGTGGATTTAATTTTCCCAGAACAGTTCCTTGTTCCATGCACGGTCTGTGTTTAACATATATATATATATATGTGTGTGTGTGTGTGTGTGTGTGTATATATATACAGGGTCTGTCAAAAAAAACTAAGCCAAATTCAAACCCTTATTAAAACAAAACCATTTATCTAATTAAGTTGAATTTTTTACACAATAAAGTATAGGTAATCACCTATTATCCTTTAAATTCTTATGACGATATCTTCAGAATTGTTAATTTTATTAATAATTAACTAAAAAGTGAGATTCTCCTACTTAACATGAATTTTTTTTTTTACGATATATTGTAGATAATTTTTAGTTTAATAAAATTAAACTAAAACTGTTCAATATGATTCCCTTGCATTTCTATCACTTTTTTTAATCTTGGTCTGAATTCGTCTATTGCTCGATTTATTTGCTCTTGGGGGAGCTCTGCCCATTTTGCGATAATCAACTCACGTAAATGATTGACATCCCTTATTCTGTTCCTATACACTCTCTCTGCCAAGTTTTCCCATATTCCGTAGTCTACAGGGTTTAGGTCAGGGCTGTTAGGTAGCCAATTATTCGGTTCCAGAAATTCAGGCACATTCTTTTCAAATATTCGATGGTTGTTTTGGCAGTATGTAATGTTGCACCATCTTGTTGAAAAATAAAGTAACCTTGACTAGCCAAGTTTCTCATTTCTGGAAGCATTTTCTCAAGCAGGGTATTTGAATAATATTGAGCATTAATTTTCACTCCTGGCTCAATAAAAATATTGAAGTTTTCCCAACTTGGACACTCCAACAGAAACCATGACGCTAGAAGAAAAGTGACTCCTTGTTGCGTAGTCTTTCATCTTGGATTTCATTTTTCTTCGCAACATCAGAATAAACCCGGTCATTCTGTGAGTTTCTTGGTGGCTCTACCGTAAAACGTTTTTCATCCGTAAAAAATGTCTTGGAAAGTTTATCTTCAGTTATTATACGTAAAATACGTTTGGATTTCTCAACTCTTTTCTGACAGTTTACTTCTGACAATCTTTGTCCATGCACTCTTTTAAATGGTTTAAATTGCAGATCAGATTTAATAATCCTTCTTACGCTTGATTCTGATATTTCTAGTTCTTTTGATATTTGAGCAGGTGCCATGTGGCTACCAGGTCGATCCTCTTGACTAAGGATACGTTCCTCCACTTTCTGAATATTTTCATCTACTCTAACTGATTTTGGTCGCCCACTACCAACCTTCCTTTCAATGCTTCCTGTTTCATCGATAGTTCTCAATAAGTAATCTAAACCTGATCTAGTCCATCCTTTATAATCGAATTCAGAAAGTAATTTCCTTGCACTATAACCTTTTTCAACTCTATAATGCTTTATAATTATTTTATCTTCATGTGAGAATGGCATATTTAGAGGTATTCACGAAAATTTTTAAATCTAAACAAATTCTGAAAAAGAGAAAAAAGAAGATATTACATAATGAGAAAAACTGAAATTTTCGCAATCTGTAGAAATAACCGCATAACTCCTAAAATATTTAAAATAAAGTTATCAAATTATCACAGATTATTTATGAGCCTTTTATTTATTTAGTGTAAAAAAATATTTGAAATCTCTCTCAAATTGTGCATTTTATAGAGATTTCAAATTGGCTTAGTTTTTTTTGACAGACCCTGTATATATATACACACAGTACATTGTCTGCATCATTAACTCGCTAAAAATAGAATCGGAAATTTTTTTTAGAAATTCTGAATTACCGTACCATATATGGTCGTATATAATAAACCAAAAAGAAAAACCTTCAAAATTCAAGGATAGCTTTTATATTTTAAATATATAGATTTAATTTAAATAATTATTAATAATTTCAGTATAAATTTGTTTTCGGACATTTATAAAACATTATAAATGTATTTTATTGTCATTTAATCCCGGACACCCTGTGTGTGTGTGTATATATTATATATATATATAATATATATATATATATATATATATATATATATATGGGAATGAACTCAGAATGGTTCCCTGAGTTTTTTATGATGCACACAGACCGTGCAGTGCATGGAACAAGGAACTCTTCTGGGATAATTAAATCCACTATAGTCCGAATAAGTAATGGTAAATGACAAATACCATAGTTTTTCTTTTTCATGATGCAAGCCCGATGTGTATATATATATATATAATATATATATATATATATATATATATATATATATATATACACAGGGTGTCCGGGCTTAAATGGCAATAAAATACATTTATAATGTTTTATTTTATTGCCATTTAAGCCCGGACAACCTGTATATGTATATATATACTAGGGGAGGTACCCGGCGTTGCCCGGGATAAATTTCATAAATTTCACAGACAGGCTGACCGACTCTGTGTTGACATTCTTCATCCCATAAGAGGTTCCCGTGCCAAATTTGGTAGCTCTAAGTCAAACGGTTTGCGCTTGCATAAAGGACAGACAAACAAACAAACAGACAGGCGAAAATATATATATATACACTCATTCATCCAGTAAATAATCAAGAGACTCTTTGTTTTTCCTCCCTCTGCGTCCACGATAAGAAAAGAAGTTTGTAGAAATAGTTTCGGAATGAGATAACTGAGCGTAAAATACAGTTATTACAGAAGATAAATGAAAGAAAATAATCTTCCCTTTTGCCCACTAAACCAAGGTCATTTTCCGAACACATTAAAGTTTCTCAACTTTTGTCCTCACCATAAACTCCTGAAGTTAATAATAACTCGTTGTGAAATAAATTAAATAGATTTGTTTATCTCTCTCTCTCTCTCTCTCTCTCTCTCTCTCTCTCTCTCTCTCTCTCTCTCTCTCTGATTCCCGGCCGAGATCTTATATTATTCTCTTAAATGAAAAATAAAATTTGTTTTAATTAATTATTTTTCTCCTTTTGACACAGTTGAAAAAGATGAGACGTTTTCTTATTTATACAAAATAAGAGTGAAATGTTTTTATTTTGTTTAATTATACGTTCATTTACGGGCGTGAATATCTTATTGCTCCACTTTTCTCTGATTCCTACTTCCTTTTTGAAGATATATTGCTTCTCTGACTGCGTATTACATAAGCATTGCTTTACGTCAAGAATTTGGGTCAAGGATGGAGCATTGGAGAAACGTATTCATGCACTGTTTACTTATTTAATGACATATGAGAACCACTTCGCAATAAATGATGCTTCTGGTATTGTGTGTGTGTATATATATATATATATATATATATATATATATATATATATATAAGGTGTCCCGTAAGTCTGGACCCATAGGGCAAAATTAATAAATTACAAAATAGTCCCAGTTTCGCTGGACATGCGTCGAAGTGACTTCTTGGGACTGACAGCGAAGCTAGCCAACACATTGGTACTGGTTTCGTCTTCCGTAACAGTCCTTGAAGGTCCTCTGCGAGGCTTGTCAGCTACGGATCCAGTTTCCTTAAATTTGGCTATCAACTTGCCAACACATCTGTGTGTGATTGGTGCGCGGTCTGGATGCATATTGTTGAATTCTTCGGCCACTTCCCGGTGACTGCGGGTCCCGACCAGCAAAATAACTTGAACTCTCTCCTCTCTAGTCAGTGACATGGTTTACCTGCAACATAATAAAAAAATATATTATAAATCCCTATGGGTCCAGACTTACGGGACACCCGTATATAATACACAATACATGCGGGACGCACTTTTAGGATGGATTTAGGACCTGAAAACAATGAAAAAAGTTTATATAAACATATGCCTGAAATCGCTTTGTTTCCGAGTTACAGCAAGTATCCGCCTTACCTTTAAAGGAAGTGCTCTAAATGACCGCCTTGTGCTTGAATACACGACTGAACACGCCTCGTCATAGACTGCCTAACGCGTTCAAACATCCCAGGTATTGCTCGGATTTTCTAGCATCTTTGTTCTACACGTTGGCGAAGCATTTCAACGTTGTCAATGGGTGTCACGTAAACGATGGATTTCAGATGGCCCCACAGGTAAAAATCGAGTGGATTCAGGTCCGTGGAGCGAGCAGGCCACGCAATGGGTCCTCCACGCCCTATCCATTTATCACGGAAATGGTCATTCAAATAGTCTCTGGCTACTCGACTAAAATGAGGCGGAGCGCCGTCATGCATAAACCACATACGTCGCGACGTCGGCAAGTCCATACATGAGATGCATGTCTGCCCTGTTCGAATATGCCTCCATTCTCACTTCAAATGCACACTATCACTGAATAGTACAAAAACTTTGAAGGTTTTTTTTTCACTAGACTACACTTATTCACGGTAAGAAGTTACGAATATGAACAGTGATACACCGCGATGCACCTCTGACTGATTGATGGTTCTACACTCAACGATATTGAAACATGTCATAGAGTGTACAACATTACAATCGGCAAGGCCATACATGAAATAAGTCCCGTACACACTATCAAACATTGTCGGCAAGCAGTGTTTGTAAACAGCTTGCGGAAAGAATTTCTGGAGTACAAAACGGGCTGTAACTCGGAAACAAAGCGATTTCTGGCATATGTTTATATAAATGGTAAATACTTAAAATGAATATCAACTTTAACTCGTAAATGCGTATCCGTGATACTGTACAGTGGTTCGTACTCCAGTATAAACAACAAATTATAACAAATGCTCAAATTGGCGGCCTCTGACATCGAGACACTTAGGGATGGAATTTATGATTTTTAATAATTCTTCGAATTGACGTTCTCGAGATGCGTGTTTCATTTGATAATCTTCTTGTTGACTTTACTGGACTATTCGTTAAAGTTTCACATACCATTGCAGAGGTATTTTTCATCAGTTTGCAGTTTTTGGACGACCAGAACGCCGTCGATCATGTACACTTCCTGTTTCTTTGAAACGTTTAAACAACTTGCCAACAGTCGCATGTGTTACTGGATGCTTATCAGGATGATTTCTATTGAATTCGGTAGCAACTTCTCTGTGTGTAGCGCCCTGTCTTGCGTACATGAGCACAAGTTCTACCCGGTCTTCTGTTGTTAGATTCGAAGCCATTTCTGGGCTGAAATAAAAAAAGTATTTGAGTATTTATACTGGAGTACGAACTACTGTACAGTATCACGGATACGCATTTACGAGTTAAAGTTGATATTCATTTTAAGTATTTACCATTTGTTGTAATTTATGTATTAAAATAAATATTTTCCTATGGATCCAGACTTTCGGCCCACCCTGTATATATAACTAAGTACATAATTACTAAATTAAACTTTGTGCCGTGTTTTTGTTTTTTCTTAACACTTCAATGGAGGAAATACAGTGTTTGTATGCATAAATATATTTAATTTTTGTTTTTCTCGGCGATTGATCTGTGTCCATCAATGGTGGGCAACCCTTTGCCTGCGGGTGATGACTTTTTAAATTGCCCAACCAGTAGTCAAACATTAATTTAATAGCTGAAATTAATAAACTAAGCGAAAAAATAATCTTATCAAAGAGAATTAAAGGACACCGACCTATCTTAGAATGTAGTTAGATATACTATTTAACATGATTTGGTAGTACTGTATTTATAAACAGTCATTCTCGCCGGTGAAACTCGTCAAAAATCAGCACCCGATCACTACAAGAGTCGCATTAAATCGAGTAAGATTCTAGGAATCTAACGTCTATATACAAATTTGCGTTCCTTTATATATTTTGCAATTTAATTATGCCTATACTTGGCCTGCAAATTGATAGATGTCGATAATAGCCCCAAATAAAAGAAGGTTACCTACCACTGCTGTACAGTGTACATGTTCACTTTGTAACGCGTTGAGTGAACTAGTAGTTATTCATGAAGCGTTATTGACACGTAACTCTATACCGTATTACGAAGTGATCTATATATAGTTCTCGGAAAAAAGTTCGCCTAGAAACAATTTCTGTAAAGCATAAAAAATTAAAAACTTGTTTTTCTTCGAATAATTTATTATTTTTTGACAAAAAAATCATTAATGATCAGTAATTTTTTTTTTTTTTTAGAAATAATTTGTAGGCGAACTTTTTTCTGAAACTCTACATAGACCTCTCGCGAAAAAAGAGCAAGAATTTTAATTTTTTTTTGTATCCGTATCGCTGTCTTTCCATCATCTAATTATGAAGTGAAATGATAATGTAAATAAACGAACAAAAATATGAATTTTAATAATGTAACCAACCCGACGCTTTCCAGAGGGATGTTGTGATGTAATTCTGGTGTCATTTCTAGAGGAACATTCGCTAAAAAGAATAATTTGAAGAACATTTTGCTGAGATTAAGTTTCTTCTTTGCTGAAGTTTCTACATAAACGCAACAGGGAAACTGATCGATGGTTTCTTCAATTTTTCCCAAGCTAAAGTTCCTGAAATTTAAAGAAAGAAAGTCACTGTTGCTGTTCTAGAAACAGGAATGAATCTCTTGTAATTATAATTACAAAAAAAAAACCATAATTACCAGATAAATTTTAATAATACGAGTCTATTTTTGCATGAACATTATTAATAACGACCTAATCGGTATAAAATGTAAGGCGCAGTACAATATAGAGCGTTATAGAGTTCTGTTTGAACAAAACTAACGTATAGTTCAGATTTAAGAGAGAATGATAACATTGTTAATTTTTATCTCTTTTAATTTGACAGTTTTGCACTTATTGTAGTACTTGCTTTGCGTAACCTTTATCCAGTTTGTTTCCAGCAAAAACCATTGGAATTTTGGTTTGTTCCGGGACTCCCTTCTTGTGTCCAGCCACTGAGTGACATTTTACTGAAGACTTTGATTCTAAAACTTCTTCTCTAAGTCTAAGGGCTTCTTTCCATGATTCTTCGTCATCAAGTCCAAAAACTAACAAAAACAAGTCTCCTGCCAACATGGCGAACGGTATTAGCATGCTATTCTATAAATTTATGTTAAGTCACCCGTTCATATTTAGCATCAGTTCGATAGTTTATCTTTTTCTCAAATAATTTTGATTGGTTTTAACCTAATGTCAATGGTCAAGTTGAAAATAATTATTACGAGTACATCAATGATTAACCCTCTATGGACAGAATTTGGACCTTTTCCAGTTTGTGTACCGTTTTTCATATAATTTATTTTTGCTTCTTTTCAGATCAAAAATGAGTGATCAAAAATGAGTTCTTGATAACCTAACCTAACCTAACCTAACCTAACCTAACCCACATTATAACTTTCGTACTTGGGCACAGGATGTTTACTATGCTGTATGTAATGTACTGTAGAAAACGGTACATAAACTGGAAAACGTCCCAGAATTTTCTGTAGGGTTAAATTATAAATGTGTGTATATGAAAGGTTAGAAATTTGTAACAGTTGTCCATATAGGGTTAAATGTAATTTTTTTCACCTGTTAGGTAAGCTAATCTTCTTGTCGCGGGGAATGGCTGGTGTCCACCCGTATCCAGAATATCCATTTGGTAAAATTGTCCTTTGATGCGAAATACTTTTCGATAGAACTTTTCGATAGTCGGGGTGTAATTTTCTTCAAAAGATCCATCCAAAAACCTGCGCGTGCAGAAAAAAAATATTAATATATAACGTCTACACATTCAATGTATTAGATTTGTTTCTCCTCTTGGCAAAGGCAACGCAAAGGCAAAGTCAAAGTCAAAGTTTTTTCCTCTCAGCGACAAAGATATCCTGAAATGCATTTTAGTAAAACATAAACAACAGTGATTTACAAAAAATTCAATAAGCGAAAATGATTACAATGTAAAAACCATTCAAATCAAACACGGATTGTGAGAAATCCTTTTTAGCTTAAAAATGATGATTAAAAACTTAGATTAAAAAAACCGCTCATTAAATTCTTTGCTTGTAGTGCGTAATTTGGCTATCTCCAAAACATTTATCGATTACATGCGGCAGAATCCACAGAGAATTAGGTCTAGCGCATTTTCAGATTTTGAGTCCTGAATTTGTACGAGTATACTGCGTACAACATATTTCCTTGCGTCGACTTTTAACAAAATTAATGAAAAACTGAAATGTTCCACTTCACACACTGTATAAAAATTCCCAATTATCATAAACGGATCACCTGAAGATCAGGGCCCCCAGCCTTCTTTAGTTAGCCTTATAAAGCTAACTAAAGAAAATATCACGACTTAACCTAACCAATCGTCAAGGGCGTACAGTTGACCTAACGAATTGTTAGGTTAAGTCGTGATATTTTCGTTAGTTAGCCTTATAAGACTAACTAACGAAAGCTGAGGGCCCTGATCTTCAGGTGATCCTCAAACTGTACTACAGCTGCTTTACTAAACATTTAAATTTGTGTAGTTGATGAAGAAGGTTACCCTTTACTTATACATATATATATATATATATATATATATACGCGCACGCACACACACACACACACACACACAGTATGTATATATATATATATATATATATATATGGCTGAGTTAATTCACTCCTATTCGATGCTATCTTTTGTATCACTTTCCTCCCACATGGAAAATAGCTACTACTTTGTTGTAAATGGATTTTGCGGTTCAAATTAGGTTAGGTTAGGTTAGGTTAGGTTAATTTAGCCTAGCCTAACCTAATCTAAAATAAAACAAAAAAACTGGGTGTGTAAAATCCTGAGATAGCATGAAGTAGTAGTAACTTGATTTCGAGTTTTTTTAATTAAAATCATAACGCGAGAGTGAATTCGAAAAAATGATCATTATCTGCGATAAAAGAGTGCATTCTCTAAACTTTTTATTGGAACCCTTCCCTCCCATAACGCAAATGTAACTGACTAAAAATTTGAAAATATAAAAGACACTGCATGTAGGAGCAATGTAGGAGGAATATATATATATATATTTTAGTGGTGGACCGGATGTCAGTTTTTCAACATCTGCGGATGCGGATTTTTAATTTCGATATCCGCGGATGCGGATATTTAGTTAATCTATCAATATAATATAGAATTATGAATATATGACATAATTTTTCAAATTTCGTGATATTACTATTATGGCAGGCAATGCATAAGAATTAAAATTAATATTAATGTTTTCATTATGATAAAAATAATAACTTTCTCAAAAGTTTCAGCCACAGAAAATTCAATGAAACGAGTTTCATTCAATTTTCTGTGTTACCACGTATTTATATTTTGACGTTTATACATTTGTTTGTTCATTAATAATTAATACTTTACGTGAAATGTGCATGACTGGGCCTTATAACTATAAGCTACTTTATAAGCTAATTTAATTGGAAATTGCATAATTTATTAGAGGTAATATCCGCATAACATCCGCAGTCAGAAATGCGGATGCGGATATCAGGTCCACCACTAATATATATATATATATATATATAATATATATATATATATATATATATATATATATATACTAAATGCACCTTTAACACGGCGTTTTATAATGCGATACGCGAATAATACAGAAAAAAGGAATGGTACTTTCCTGTTATCCCGGACCCCAGAATATCCTCGCTTTACGGTCCTAAATTCTAACTAATAATGTGACAGTCCTAAATTATGTAGAACCAAATTATATATATATATATATATATATATATATATATATATATATATATATAATTGGTTAGGTTAAGTTGTAATATTTTCGTTAGTTTTAACAAAAATATCACGACTAAACCTAACTAATTGTTGGGGTCCGGGATAACAGGAAAGTACCAAAAGAATAACTTTTTACTACGTGAATAACGTCATATTTTTTAATCTAAATGAAAAAATTCAAGAAAGGTCATATTAGTAACCGCGGCGGGCAGACGCGAGCCGAGACTTTCAATCCGAGTGACGTTGTAGTGTGACGTAAAAAGTGTTATATTTTATTAGCATTTGTCTGTCTATTATGTGTTTAATTATTATTAAATTTTATTTACAGTATAATATTACTTTAACATTTTGGGTGAAAGTCGCGTACTTTTGGGGGTATTCGAAACCTAGCTAATTTTTCCATAAGATCTTAAAGAATAGATAACGTGGACTGTAATATCGCCGGGTCTCTCGGAACGTGTAACCCATGTCATCAGCGTATTCTTATATACGAGGTGCAGTCAATAAATGGCCACAATTTACTGACTACACCTCGTATATACTGTGTGTGTGTGTGTGTGTGTATGTATATATATATATATAAATTATTTCACGAAAGTAACACGTGAAAAATATTTATGATGAATAAAACCACGAAGGAAAGGAAACACAAAATGGTGCTCAAGCGCTTTCGTCTAATGACATCCTCAGGAACACTGAAGTACATATAAGGGATACAGCCTATATATAGGTTACAGAAAGAGAAAAAAAACCCACAAACCTGGCAACCCTATGCGCCCTATTATTAGCTCGGTGGGCTCTATTACTTATAAACTCTCCAAATGGCTTGTCAAAGTCTTGTCCCCCATTCTCGGAACTACCTCTGATTCACATGTAAAAAATTCCATGGATCTTACTGAAAAATTGAATAATGCACGTACTGAAACTAACGATAGATTGATCAGTTTTGACGTTTGTTCATTGTTTACAAAAGTGCCGATTGACGATATGCTTGACTTTCTCTCCCAAGAATTACATAAGTATGACCTGCCACTACCTTCACACATTGTTTTGGAACTTATTAAGCTTTGCATCAAAGACTGTAAATTCACTTTCAATAATGAGTATTATCAACAAGTTTTTGGGATGGCCATGGGCAACCCCTTATCGCCCCTCCTCTCCAATATTTATATGGAGTTTTTCGAAATTACTTACATTCCGAGAATCCTGGGGGTTGGCATCCCTTGGTTGCGGTACGTCGACGATATTTTGTGTATCTGGCCCATGAATCGTGACCTGGATAACTTCCTCCTTCAGTTAAATGATCAAGTCCCCTCCATTAAGTTTACTTTAGAAGTGGAACAAGACAATTCAATCCCATTTTTGGATGTGCGTGTACATAGGGAAAGCCCAGGTTTTAAGTTTAATATCTATCGGAAAACAACAAACAATTTGTCCTACGTACACTTTTACTCGGGACATGACAACCCCACTAAGAAGGCCATTTTTTCATCAATGTTTCTCCGCGCCCTTAGGATCGCCAGTCCGGAATACATCGATGCCGAATTAGAAAAAATCAACGGTATTGGAAGTGATCTGTGTTATCCATCTGCGTTTATGGAATCTTGTCTCAACAAGGCAAAACGAACTTTCTATCGTGTCAATAATAACACTCGTACTTTGTCAAAAAATATTTTAGTACTTCCATTTTTCCCGGGCTTTTTAGGCATTGCTAATGTACTTAAACTTTTGGATATTAATGTAGTATTTTCATATAACAATATTGTGAAAAATATCATAGTAAAAAATAGCCCTACCAATAATTCAGGCATTATCTATAAAATTGGTTGTAAACAATGTGATTCCTTTTACATAGGTCAGACAGGAAAGGATTTGCACACGTATAAAACAGCATCAATATTCCGTTAGAACAGGACAGTTGTCCAGTGCCCTTTTTGTCCATTTGTCAGAGTTATCCCACTGTATTGATTGGAATAATGCTTCAGTTTTATTCCACTCTAGCAACATTGTTAATAGAAATATTCTTGAGTGCCATTATCCAACTTTCAAATAACTTCAACATAAGCAAAGGTCTTTTTCAACTCGATCCTGTTGTTTTGAATTCCTTCAAAACAGATTTAGATAAGAAGGGTAGAACGCTAAATCTTTGGTAAACTTGTATGCTACTTTATTAACTTTTAATTTTCATTTTATTTTTATATACATCGAAACTTAACCAAAAAAGGCAAAGTGTTAAAACCCGGGCAGATTTCCAGTATAAATTTGTATTTTTATAATTCATTTGATCTTGTGCTAAAAATCGATATTTTTTCCTTACAAATCTGTATGCCTCTGATAATCCTTTAATTTTTAATTTTTATTTTTACTTCTCCGTTTATTGCATATATATATATATATATATATATATATATTTTTTTTTTTTTTTTTTTTTTTTTTTTTTCATTTTTTTTTTTTCTCTTTCTGTAACCTATATATAGGCTGTATCCCTTGTATGTACTTCAGTGTTCCTGAGGATGTCATTAGACGAAAGCGCTTGAGCACCATTTTGTGTTTCCTTTCCTTCGTGGTTTTATTCATCATATATATATATATATATATATATATATGAAAATTATTTCACGAAAGTGACACGTGAAAAATATTTATGATGAATAAAACCACGAAGGGAAAAGAAACACAAAGTGGTTATATATATATATATATATATATATATATATCAGTGGCGACTCGTGGTATAAATGTATGGGGGTGCGATTTCATAAAATTTATAATTTTTAGAATTCTTGTACATAAACAATCACATGGTGCTTCCGTACGGTACTTATATGTCAAAAGAAGCCATAAATTTGTATTAAAAAAGTATTTTAATAAAATATAAAAATAATTGTTGAATATCTTAAAATTAATATATTTTTTATCTGTTAAATTAATATTTATCGTTTCAAGCAAGGGGGAGCGACAGCTCCATCGCTCCTATACGCCAGTCGCCACTGATATATATATATATATATATACAGGGTGGGCCGTAAGTTTCCATACATAGGAAAAATAAACATTTTGTTATGGACAACCATTTTTATTTATATAATATGCTCTACATGGTTGCCATTGTTTTGAAAACACATTTCAATACGTGTTCCCCACTGTTGATGAACACGCATTAGCACAGTTGACGTTATGCTTGTAATGGCGTTGGTGATACGTTCCTTTAGATGATTTATGTCTCGTATCTTTTCCTGATACACCATGGCCTTCAAGTGCCCCCAAAGATAGAAATCAAGGGGGGTGAGATCTGGGGATCTGGGAGGCCACTCCACAGGACCACGCCGACCAATCCAAGCATCCGGAAACTGCTGCTGATCCAAATACCGACGCACGTGAAGACCATAATGAGGTGGAGCTCCATCTTGCTGGAAGTAAACTGGGAAGTTACCTTCCTCGTTTAGTAGGGATGGGAAAATCTCTTCTTGCAACATGTTAAGATACCTTTCGGCATTAAGATTTCCACTGACAAAAATTGTCCAATAATTCTGTCCCCATATCCCGGCCCACACCATCACTTTACCGGCACCTTGCATCTTCGTCGGACTCAGCCAGTTAGGGTTAGCATTACTCCAATAACGTATGTTTTGCCGATTAACCTCTCCATTGACGTAAAAATTTGCTTCATCAGTAAACAAGATCTTACGTCAAACGCATATTCTTAGGGTATCTGAAACATAAAAACAAACGTTTAATTTTTCCTATGTATGGAAACTTACGGCCCACCCTGTATATATATTATATATATATATATACTGTCGATAGCTTATGACAATGAAATCAATATTTAAATTTTCTTGGCAAATTTCGCAAACTTTTTACTTTGAGTTTTTGTATTTTTGCTTTAATTATAACCGATTGGAACTTATGGGCTACCCTGTATATCCCCGTTCGTGGTAGTGGAGGCATTTGATGAGCGGCGATTCTCCCTTTTAAATAGTAAGGATTTCTGAGCGTTACCTCGTGAAATTTCTATATTACTGCGTTCATGATCTTCAATGATTCCGTGTATATACTTAGTGTAATATGGTGAGTAAATGTTTCACGATACTTAACGTGAAAAGGTGTCCAGCTGCATCTAATTGGTAATATCTGTAACACTGTTTATAAAGGGCGGTGAAGTGGCCACTCCCATTGGTATTCCCCTCCCCTCTTCCTGCCCCACCCTCACCCATCTACACTGACCAAGATTAAGTCCCTATCAGATAAACCAAAATGTTCGCAGTATACTGTACATGTAATAGTGGGGGATTTAACACTGATTTGAAATCAGAATTTTCTGAAGAACTCGTTAACACGCGACGCGAGTCGGTTAAATTAAGTATGAGTGATGTAGAATTACTAGGTATAAATAGCAATAATTTTACGTACGTCAGCGATATGAATGGTGGCACTAGATGGATTGATCATTGTCTCACTAATAATAATTTAAAGGATCTTATTGTCCATGTTCATATTTGGAATGATTTCCTTCTCCTGGTAATTCCTCAGTAATTAACTGCATCAGCTTAAATAATATACGACATAATAACTCATTAAGCAGGAACGAGCGTGTCGACTGTACTAAGGTATGCAGCAGAAAATAGAGTATAAAGATGGAACAGATGTTGAGAGATATTATAATGATATAATCTCTATACTAAGGGAAGCAGGAAGTTCTTGGATTAAAATGTACAATTGTCATACTAAACTTATTATTGCGTGGTATTAAAAATGTTTACGATAGATGATGTATCTTTGGTCGACCGAGAATGGGGCCAGTTAAGTGAATATGAGTAGAAGCAGGGCCTATTATAAAGCAGCCATATGACGGTGTAAACAGGAAGAAGTTTCCATTCGAACAGCAAAAGCCTCTGAAGCTAACTTAAATAATGCTAATAAAAAGTTCTGGAAAATTGTCAAGAGGGAAGCAGTGCCAAGAATGTCATACGGGAAAAATACGGAGACTCCAGTGCCTGAAATTAAGAGTGATTAAAAAGCTAAAGACAGGTTCCTCTCCAAGTATAAATGGCCTGTCGAATCAGCATTTAAAGTCTGCTCATTATGTGATGATTCTTTATATCTCATTATTGTCCTCAGCCATACTTGTTTACAGTTACGTATATTCCTGCAGATTTTATGAGGGTTTCTATCACACCCCTTGTCAAAAATAAATACGGGCACATTCTATCCAGCGATAATTACAGACCTATTACTTTGGCCTCCTGCTTCTCAAAGCTACTTGAGAAACTTTTGCTACGCCGACTAAATAATTATTTATGGACGTCTGCTAATCAGTTTGGTTTTAAAAGGTCCCATTCAACTGATCTGTGTATTTGTTTTGAAGGAGATTGTATTTAAATATACTGACAGTAATTCAACTTCTTATAATTGTTTCTTGGATATAAGCAAAATATTCTATTTAGAAAATCAGAAGACAGGAATGTTCTATTATATGTTTTAAATATATTGAAATTTTGGTACACTCACCAATATTAATAGCTTTAGGAGAAGAACAGGAGCCATCTACATCCTCAGCTCTTGATCGGCCAGAAAGGAAATGAGAGATGAAGGCACAGCTAAAAGATTAGAAACTGAAGAAGGGTAGTTTGGGAATTAAGGATTTGTGCCAAACTCTGTCAAATGCTTTCGATATGTCTAGCGCAATAGCATAGGTCTCACCGAAATCCCGAAAGAAGGATGACCAAGAGTCGGAGAGAGATGTAAGAAGATCGACAGTAGAGCGTCCTTTGCGGAACCTATACTGACTATCTGAAAGAAGATTGTGAGAAAGAAGATTTGAGGAAAGGCCACGGATATTGCAGAAGTTTATGAAAAGTGAATCAGACAGAGGTCCAGGACATCTTGAATGAGCGGTAGCAGAACCAACCCCGCTGCCAGCGTCTGCGTTCTCGGTACTTGCAGCGGGGAAGCCAGAAATGGGGGCATTTGTAATCCCCTCCACAGGGGACAGGCTCTTAAAAAAAATGCCATTTGTGTGGTGAAGGGTAGAGGGAGAAGTGTGTATTTGAGAGCATGCTGGACTGCTCACAAGGTAGATGAGACGAGGGGAAAAGATCAGCTTTGGAAGACAGTGACGGGGAAAAAAGGAGTTCCAGCACACCCTATCTCCTGACTAACGTCCGGAGTACTTCCCTGGTCGATTAGTGTCTACATTCTTCTCCTGTTAGTTACTTCCAGGATGCTCAGTTCCATATGTTCGCAACCACAACTTCTCGAGCCTTCCTAAGGTATGAAAGTGTTTGTCTACAGCTCCACTTAAGATCAACATTGGCATTTTCATTTCCTGTATTTTTTTTAATTTTTATTTTTTAGTATTAGCTTTTGAGTAGTTTTTATTATTAATTTTATTATTACCTGTTTTATTACGTGTATTATTTTTATTTCTTTTATAGCCCTGATTTTTGTAGTTTTTAAATTTGTTTAATTAGTCGTATCGTTTATTACTTTCATTAATATTGTACTTTTTTATGGGATTTACTTTGTCAGTAAAGAATTATTATGATCATACATTAGCTATAACTCATTTATCATTCTCATTGGGAATGGGCATGGCGATTGAGTTCGGGAGTGAAAACACTCAAATAGTTATACACATAAGAATACTCATGCGTAAGGATCACAGCCTTAGAGAGCTAGTGTTACCTTTCTCGACAAGGTTGGAGGTATATAGTACTTGTCG